>JBCJKH010041794.1:0-20940 GCA_039877255.1 Loriculus beryllinus | reverse complement strand
AAGAATTTCTTCCTTATATCCAATCTAAACCTCCCCTGTTTAAGTTTTAACCCATTACCCCTTGTCCTGTCACTACATTCCCTAATGAAGAGTCCCTCCTCAGCATCCCTATAGGCCCCTTTCAGATACTGGAAGGCTGCTATGAGGTCTCCACACAGCTTTCTCTTCTCCAGGCATTTGTATCAGTAAAAGGATCCAGGTGTCTTCTGTTTACAGCAACAGCTCAAGTAAGCCCCTCAGTAATGAGCTGGTGACTTCAAGCTGTGTGGATTAGACCCACACAGAGACCTTGTCAGTACATATCAGATTCCTTGGGGGCTGAAGCACCTATGGCTGTCAGATGCTCCCTTTCTCTGCAAGCATCTCAGGCCTGCTTTGTGTACATTACACAGCTTTGAACTGAGAAAAGCAAGAGAACAAGACATTCCACCCCTAAACATCAGCAATTTCACTCCTTTGCCTAGTTTTAGACGAGGCTTGAAAGCATGAGAAGATGGTTTCAGTAATAATTTCCAGGGCATCTTCTGTCTGAGGAGCATGGTTCGGCCTCAGCCTTCCAGTGAGCCTATTGTTGCTGTCAGTTCACGGACACAGAAATGAAAGCACGTAGAAATGAAGTTATCTGCCCAAGGCAGACACCAAGCAGAATCCAGAATACAAACCAGAAGAGACAGCAACAAAACTGTTAGCAAAACAATGTTTTCCATTAGATCTTTCTCTCGCCAATTTCAAAACCCATGGAGCAGCTTGCATCAGCTGAGATAACTCTGAAAATTGGGGAGAAAAGAGACTTAAGCTGATAAATATGCCTAATAAAGCCATTCTTGTACTGAGGACTCCCTGATATCCCCCCTCTTAGCATCAAAGTATAAGATGTTAACCAGAAAGCACTGCACTAATTGTGCTTTTCTGCTACTCTTTGTTATAGAAATTCAGCTTGGCTTAAGCTTGCCAAAAGAGGTACCAGGAAACTCAGAAGATACAAGTAAATTTCATGCCTTTCTCCATCTTCCTTTAATTTTCAGCCCAGTTTGATACAGTTTTAAGGTCCCTGTTCAGCACATCCATGTTACCTCAATGAGATGTTCAATTGTGTACTCATAATTGCACATAACACGGTATGACATCTCACTTATCCACTACAAGCACTACTAATATGGTACAAAATGAATGGCTAATGTATTAGCACTCTGTCACTTCTCATATTCACTCAATTTCAAAACCTCAGCTAGAGACTACCCTAAGGCAGAAAAAGAACAGCAGGAGCAGCTCCTCCCCATCACCCCTTTAAGTCTTGTGAAAGAGTTTGTGAAGACATTAAACTCTGCAACACTTCTGCGATGAATACAAGGTGCATCCCTTGGTGTGAGCACAAGGAACAACAGCAGCTTAACTCTGAAGGAGCTGTGGTTACAGATGCTGCCTGCAGCCTGTTTCTCACCAATGCTATCATAGTTACAATCAATTACTTCATGTTTACTGAACCCATCAGAGGTTAGAGAATTGAAGAAACCTCATGCTCTTAATCCTTACCCTTGGACTGGCTTCAGTATGAGCCAGAAGGAATAAAAATGAGGAGGGTCGGGTTCTTATCACTATGATTCAAATCCCTCCCTGCATCTTTCCTTGAGTTTGGCACAACAGTGTACCAGCTGCAAGAAAACTGAGAAAAGATCCATCATCTTTTGTTTGCTTCCCTGCTGTTACTAGGAGTTGTGGCATCTGGACATGTACACTAAGGTCTCGGATGAGCAGAGGCGGAGCTTTGTAAATCCCACTTTCTGAATCAGGGCTACAAACTGAGCAAGTGGGGATTACCGAGGAATGCAAACCCCACTGTAAATGCTGGAAGAGACACCCAGCTGCATTTTAAGAAGCTGGCATCACACTGACAATCCACCAAATCTCTAGACACTGCGTTTTAGTTCACATTGTACTGAAGAAGGTCTGATCTTGTGTTTGGTGCTCAAAATGATCCCGAGCTTCTCAGTAACATTTACAAGCCAAAGACTAGAGTGAATACTATACTCGTGAGAACTTGTATTGACTCTGAGACAAGCAGGCTTTGGAAAGCACTATCCCTGCAGAGGGACAGCTTCCCAAAGTGGAGCACAACAGCTATTCCAACTGACAGCAACACTGCACAGCTGCTGCAAGCGAGTCTGAAGTTAAGGAAGGGACTGCAAAGTCAGACACAGGAAATAAGGAAGTGTTATTTAACACAATATAAGGCATTACAGATTCCTGCATTTATGTTTCTTCAGCACAGCTGAACCTAAGGCATTTTCATGCACTGATAATAGCCAGAGATGGTAAAGTCCAAAGAGGATTCCACTACCCACAGGATTGCAGTGTGTGGGCAATTCCAACTTCTGGATCCATTCCACTCGACAACAGCCTACAATCCTAAAAAGGACAGGGCTATACAATACAGCTAACCAACTCAGCTTAAATCGAGTGTAGCAACCCAAGAAACAACATAAAAAAATGAGGAATTACTCAAATATTTACTTCTGAGAATGTTCTAGAACATTTAAAAACCCCATAGAAAAACATGTTTATTAGTTTTTGAACTGTCTACTTATAAATCTGGTTTGTTTCTTTTTCTATCTTAGTGTAGATATATCCAAACCCTAGTTTTAAAGGCTCAAAGCATCAATTAAGTTACCATCTAGGGTGTTTGGAAGAGGCATAAGGACTAAAACAGGAACCAGATCCATCTCACTTCCCTCAGAAATAGAAGCACACTCAAAACACTGGCTTTCAAACCCATTTTTAACTGGCTTTCAAACATACAGGTGGAAAGACTAAAACAAAGCTTCAGTATTATTACTTGAGCTAAATAAAACCTGCAGATTCCTGGGGGGGACAACATGGAAGGATACTATAGCAGAGTTAAACAGCTCAGAACTTATCAGGGCTAAACTACACTGGACCACTTCATTTCTAATGTCACATCAAACTGTCCCTGCAATAGGAATGAGATCAGCAGGGAGGCAGCCTCTTCCCTGTTTACCACAGGGCTGCAATGTTTGTTACATATATTTTGCATGTTTGGAAATATCAAGGGCTCTGCAAAGCAACAGAGTCTGCAAAAGCCTAGGGCCATTGCTAGGAGAAATCCTGAATGGGAACATGAAAGCATCATGCCTGCCAAATATGCCTGTGACCTTTGCTCAAAAGAGCAATCTAGTTCTCCTCTGGCACTTGTCCCTTTCCTAAAGTGAGTATGCCCGGAGTAAGATGAGAGAGGCCAAGCCCTTTGTAAAACAGGCACTGGGTATCAGCATTCCTACAGCAAGGAGCCCTGTCAGAGAGCTATAGTACATCATCGAGCTCTGGTGAGCAAGCACGGTGTTTCCAAGATGCTGAACTGGAAGAGGGGTTTGGAGCAGGGTAAAGATGGGATTCAGGCAACAGTTGAACCCATCTGCTAATGACATGTGAAAAGGTCAGGCATCTTCTCAAGAAACATACTATAAAGGTCAGGTGAAGTATACAGAAGTAAGCCTAGGAGGAATGGGGAACACACATGACCAGCTCCAGGACTCAGGACTTCCACCCTCATTTTCAGTTTATCCAAGAGGTCCAACCAACTTATTCCTATCCTGGGAAAAGCTGTATTTTGGACTTTGTTGTGATCACAATGTTTTGTGCATCATCTTCCAGAGCCACTTCTAAAACTGCTGTTGAGGACAACAAGCAACATCTGTAGCACCAACCATAAACTCCATATACCTCAGTTATCAGAGCTGCTTTAGCCTTCCTTGTTACAAAGGCATGTTGCTGGCTCACACTCACTTTTTTGTCCTGCAGAATCTCACGCATTTTCAATGTAAAGAGGAAAAGATATAAGGAACAGGATACAAGGACTCCAGAGCTAGTGCAGGGATAGAGGCATTGTATGGAAACAAGGATCTCAGTGGGTCTGTACAGTCTGACAAATGATGGAAGAAAGATTTCTACTGAATTATTTGGGAGACTTGGGCAGTGAGGAGTTGTCAGGGAATTCATCTAAGATTCCCAATAGGAAAGCTCAAGCAGAAAAGGACCTAAGAGCTAAGGTTTCCTGGACAAGCTGCAGCTTCTCACCTCATTTCTGTCCTTTCCAATCTATGTAAGAAAACTTGCACGCCTCAGGGATGCATATGTAAGATTTACATAGGGAACAAGAAGATTGTAGAGAAGCCAGATTTCTCAGAGGTACATGAGTGGATGAGACAATGGACAAGTCCTAAAAAAGGGAAAATAATGGTCAGATAGTAGGGGAAAAACACACTATGAGAACAGTCATCCACTGGAATAGAGGCTCATGGTCTGTTGAATCAGCATCCTTAGAGCTATTCAGAACTGGACTGGCTAAAATCCTGAGCAGCCTGATGGAAGCTGACACTGCTTTTGAGCCACAAACCTCCAGAAATCCCTTCTGCTTTGTGCTGTTCCGTGACAAGCTTGAAGTCTTAGAGCAAGAAGGACCCATGAGACTCAAGTCCCACTCCCTAAAGCTGCTTCACTGCAGCTTTAGGTTGTGTAGAGAGACGCATACAATGCTCCTCTCCCACTACCCTGGCTGCAGAGGAGCTCCTAAACACCAGTTTGGTTTCAGCCACCTTAACACAAACTGTGTACACAGCTGCTGTATCAGGGTGGTGGGGTCTTCAGTGATTAAGCCCATTGTAATGTCTGGCAGCCATCTGGCAGCCACATTTACATTAAAGCCCAGCATGTGTGGTCTGTAGGGATAACCAAGCACAGCATTTATTTGATGGATTCAACCTCTTTTTTCTTGCTGACAGTATCTGTGAGCAGGTCACAGCTGTCTCCAGTACCAGCTTTTATTTCTCTCCACATAATGGAGGAAAGCCAAGCTGTTGTAACTGGTCAGATACATCATCCGATACTGGTTTTTGATTGCCTGAACTTACAAGGAAATATCTGTCTAACATGGGGTTTCCCCCCCATATTTACTCAGATAACACTGACATTTATTTCTAGGTGCCAGATAACTAAATCATTACCTGACCACATAAAGTGGCACAAAAAGGGACAAAAATAAGGCAAAGGCAATATTTGCACAGTATATTATCTAGCAATGCTTGGATTTGAGGAATTGAAGCCAAACCTTGGGGGCTCAAGCACCCTAGTTGGCTTCCTTAGTCCCCATGATCCTGGAGATGCATATAAACCCAGGTTTGCAGGGAGGTGCCATCCCTTCAAAAGCCACAAAACATGCTTTCCTGCAAGTTGAAATCCACTACTTCTATTATTGGCATTCAGTGTTCCAATGGGTTAATTTTATCTTCAAAAATTCCCCATGTCCTTAAGCCAGAAACACCACAAAAAGCCGCCAAATATTTGGCTCTTCCCTGCAGTACTCATGGGTTTGGCTGCTTTAAGAAAACCCATTTGCTTTCATAAGAGCTGACACAGCTTCTTCTCCCTGCTTTAAGAAGGCATTTTCAGTCAGAAGGAAGACTACATAAACCTCACTGTCTAAACAGAGCACCTTTGGTCTTCCTTTGCTTCCTCAAGCTGCTCTTCACCCTCATACCCTTCACTGAGGGCATGAACAGCTACATGTCTTCAGCACCTCTGCAAACCTGCATCAAAGCATCTCAACTGTAACTTGTTAGTACTTTATCTTGCATATCCAAACACTGTGGATACTCAAGCTTATCTATGACTCCCCAGGGACTTGGATATCACCAAAGTAAAATAGAAGAGTGCAAAGGAAAGGAAATAGTATATTCAATCAAGTCTGTCTCTTATGGACTTCATCTAGTGATAGTCTATTAACTAGTTTCATATTGCATTAGCAAAATATCCTTAACATCACCTTCCTGTCCTTGGTGTCCCACAGTGTGACTTGTGCACATTGTACAGTGAAAAGGACAAGATCATGACAAGATTCATTGATCCTCCTATACCAAAATCTCAGTGTTCTTCTCATAGACACTTAGTGAAGCACCCAAGTATCATTGTTTCCAGTTTGCTAAGGAAAAAGGGCATACTGAAAGCTCCATTTGCCCATGGATCACTAGGGACATAGCAAGACTGACTGGAGTCACAAGGAATGAGCAGAGCTTGGGATAAGATCTACAGTTCACAGGGTCAATCCAGATCAAACTACACACTGGGAACATCTCTTGACAAGCTGTTTGCAGAAGGCAGCTCTTAATGCCCCTAACCATCATGCCAAGCTTTAACTCCAGCTAAATTACCTTACAACATGGTTTTTTTTCTTTTAAAAGTGAAGTTACATTGAATTTCATGCAAGTTATCACTTGGTACTAAGAGGCCATGAAGAAAAGGCTATATGCTCACTGTGCTGGCTCTCAAAGGCTGACACCCTATACAGACCACAGTGAGAAAGGAAAAACAAAATCAGCTCACATCAGCTTTCCAAATAGGACAGAAAGTGGAGCCAGCACAGAGCTCGAGCTGCAAGGAGGTAACTGGCTTCTTGCCCAATACATGGGTTCATTTTTGAGGCCCCTCCAGTTTCACATTGCTAAAAAAGGCAGTTGGAAAATGTTATCCTGGAACCAAGATTTCATCCTTTCAACCAAGCTGCATCTCACTTACTGCCTGGAAGGAACATTTCTAGGTAGGTTTTGGGCACCAAAAGGAAGAGAAGGCTGCTGTGATTTCACCTGATTCTTCACAGAGTAAGCATGCAAATAGAGACCAGTCATCCATTCCTGACACTCATCTCATTCCTGGCTGCCACTAAAGAACTTGGCTGGAAACTACAGGTATCTGGTGCATCCCCTCCAACTCTTTGAGAAACTCCAGGTCCTGAAGGAAAATACTATCAGTTTCTTCTTCATTTAGTGCTGGTGCCACACCAGCAGAAGTGGCAACTGACCAGGTTTGAACCACGCAGCTGTGACAAAACAAATATTTGCCCATTATTGCAACAAATGGCAACAAAACCAAGAAAATCCCTATTTACACTACAAGAACCAGGTTTCCTTGCAATACTTTCGCCTGAATTCCTATAGTAGAGGGAATAAATGCTCCACAACTCCATCAGCTCTGCTGCAAACATCCCAGTGGCCTCTGTGTCCAGTGGAAGCCAGCGTCACCAGTACTGCATTGATTTAGCGAATCTGATTAGTTCACCGGATGAAGGATGAAACAGTCATCACACCCAAAGCTATGAAGCAGTGGATTCCAAGAAAACCCCTTCTTCCTGAAGCACACTGCCTCCCTGCACATGGTTTCGGGACCAGCGGGTACAGGAGGCAGTTACATAATGCTGCAGGAACCGAAGGGGGAGAATGAATGTCAGAACTTGCTAAAACGTGCACCCGGGAGCCTTGTGGATTCCGTCTCCAGCATCCATCAAACATGATTAATTTTAATGTCACAACATCTTAATGTCAATTACTTTTAATGTCACAGCCTCTCAGTCAGCAGCACGGCCGCGTTTTGGAGCCGATAAGAGATTCCCCCCAAAGAACTTTTAAGAGCAAATAAATAAACCATCCAAAATAAACGCGACAAACACAAGCAGCAGCCTGGTGCCTCCCTGCTATTGTAAGGCTCTTGATGTGGTGCATCTGACTTTTTCTAATACTAAGGCAGTTGAGAAATAGAGCGTCTGAGGCATTTATGGTTAGAGCCAGATTATTACTTAGTAAAAATCTGCTTCTACTCCTATTGTTCTGACTACAATTTAGCTGATTGAAGGTGTCTGTTAGACATGTGGCTTGATATTCTTTACAATAGGTTAATCACTGAGACAATAATAGGTCTTGTTTAGATGCTGCACAGAGAATAACAAATACACTGGTGATATCTGGGTGTCTAAAAGAAGAGACAACAGGCAAGTTGAGACTGATGAGAGAACCCATAGGACCTGAGACCTTGAGTCTTTAGGTTAGCAAGTGCCTGGAGCAAAAATGAGCATACAAAAGTTTTTATCAAAGCAATGGGGATGTTGACTGCTCACAATTTCAAACCCATTCAGATGGTGCAAATTTAAAAGCCTTTAGAGTCAAATTCCTTTGGTTTCATATGCTCTTCGGCAGAAACTGGGAAGCAGCAGTGATGGGATAAAAACCAGCACAGAACATACAAGGAACAAACATCCTCTTATCTGTATAATCATTTGTTGTCTGTTAGTCAAAGCAATTAAAGCACCTTTCTCTTGATGCAAGGTTCAAATGGCAGCTGTGTATCCATAAAGCCAGTTGTTTTTAAAGACTTGATGCAGGCTAAAAGCAACTTGTGGGTATAAGCAGGAAAAATAGATATGAACTTGTGTTAGCTGGAGAGACTGACAAAGCCTCAAATCCCATGGGGTCTCTCAAAAACAACAAAAGCAGTTTTGTACTTATCTTTAGAATGAATTAGAAGGCTGAGGACAAGTCAGCCTCTATCCCAATATGAAACTCAGATGGATAAGAAAATATTTAAACAGATAAAGAAAACAAATGGGAGAGGAAGTCAGACACCTCCATGGTCTAAAAAAGAGCCTTAAGAACTGACTCGATCCACTCATTGATATACACTTGTCCACCCACATTTGCACTCACTTGATGGTAATGCACTACACAGCTCTGTGGAACTACTGCAGAAAGCATATTTTAAGACAATAGAACATCCAAAGCATAATTCCAGAGAAACCAAATGAAGTCTCAATCCAAAATACAATTGTAAGAATGAAATCAACATTTACTAATAGATTTTCAAAGCCAGAATATATGAGTTTTGTTCATCTAAATGTGCAGTACAGAGACCACAGATCATCATGATGTTTGTACAGTTTAACAGCCTGCAGTTCTATTAGCATCTCCTTCCACTGATAGACTAGATCAGTGGTACATTAAACTTCCCAATAATTCCTTGAATCTTAGCTTCTATCCTGCATTTGTCAAGGTTTAACTTCCAGCTATCAGCTCTTAAATCCCCCTGCATTCTAGATTACAGAGCCCTCTGAGAACAGTTATCTAAAAGACAACAGGGGCTGTCCTGATCTTGGGCTTCATCCAGGAAGGGGGAGGTTTAGCATCAACTAACCCTAGCTGTCAGTTGATGTTAGAATCCAGGGCTCATTTAGAGCTGAGTGGGATTTACAGATCTTGACTAGTTTTATTCTCTCTTTCTTTTAGGGAATCAATCACAGCACCCTGCCTCTTGATCTGGGCAAAGTGTCTGTCATGTCATTCTTGTTTGTCTGTTTGCTTGAACATATTGGTGCTCATCAAAACATTTACTATAAAAGGTAAGCAGGTGAAACACGAGAGGGGCCAAGAGATGCCAGACAGCACATTCTGACAGAGCTTTGTGTATATCTGACAGCAAGCGTAGCCCAGCATCATCTCTCAGTCTTAAACAGTTCACATTCCTTCCTTGAGCTAAACGCCACTCAGCTGCATTGTTTCAACAAGCCAAAAAGCAGCCTTGAGCCAAGGGTTTGCTGCAAAGACCTTTGCCCTAGCCCATACTAAGCCAGCTGTCCAGGCACAAGCTTCTGCAAGCACCACAGTTATTCACATGTCTTCTGTCCTGAAGCAGCCAGGGGAAAAGCAAGGCTGCAGGGAGAGCTGAAAGTCCAGCTCCTCATGAACACACCTGGGGCTACCTGAAACCACACAAAGCCAAAGCTCAAATTCCTCGGCAGATTCCTCACAGCCTATTTTTGTTTCAACTCCTCCATCAATCTGAGAATTGATTCAGCCCATCTTCACAGTAAGAAATTAGCATCCGGCTACTAGAAAAGAGATTCCAAGTGCTCAGTCTCTATTCAGGAAGATATTAGATATTTATAAGGCTTAAGCACAAGTCACACTAGATTTATTTCTTCAAGTATATAAATGCATAATTTTCCTTATCTGCCTTACATTCAGCAGTAACTTTCCCATACAAGTATGGGATTTCATGAACTGTCCGTTGTGGGTTTTCTTCTACCTCCATCTGATACTGGACCATTTTGGAGTGAAACACTGTAGATTAACTGTTAGTGTCATCCAATAGTTCCTAACTCCTTATTTCCATGTTTGCTGTGAGGCAGGAATCTGACTCACTGGCTAAATCTATGTAAGAAAAGTGAAATATTTATTGGGGTTATTGTAGGGTTTCCTAGGCATCTGTCAGATGCAGTTGTGACAGCTCACAACTGAATAAAGGGTATGAGTACCTGTGGCAAACCCATGGGCCACAGGAAGAAGTATGGCTAAGTGAATACATTAGCCATTTACTGACTATAAATATCAGGAAAAAAAATCCCTTTTTTACCCTGTTCCTGTATTCTTTCCCTCAAACCAACTCCTATTAATAACTAGAAACAAGATAACAGGCTAAGTGGGTATCCTAACCCTTATTGCACCTCTTACTCTGTAACACATACTAATTAGATGCTGGCATTCTGTCCTGGGAACAGTTTTAATGTGCAAATCTTGCACTGACAACACGCTTATTTGCTGTTCGGTTGCTGTATCTGGAGTGACAGGATATATACACCCCTATTTCAAGCTTCCACCCCTTGTGTTTCTTCAGCCCAGCAAATGGCAAAATTGCAACAGCTTCATAATGCTGAAAATAGTTTGTTTGCTTTGTAAAGAAAAGAAATCAAATGGCTCCATACTGTAGATAACAGCCCCAGACCACACAAGTCTCAGCATCTGGCCCTCATTAATATCTACAAACAAGCCCCAAGGGTCTATCTGCCAGGCAATGGCTCTTAGTTAGCATTTATGCAGAGTAAGCCATATAAAATGTGCCCACTTGAACCTCAATGATTATTTGGGATGATTATTGGTACCAGCATGATGGAAGCAGTCATAACAGGGTATCCTGAGTAAGATTTACAGTGAGCCAATTCCCTTGATCAGCCAAGCTGCTTCTGGCATCACTCAGGATAGAAACTGCTGTTTGGGGGGGGATGGTGTAAGGGGAGGTACATTGCCATGGGTTTGCTCAGAAATGTTTTATTCAGGCTGTTTATCCTCAAAAGAGCATTTCCCTTTTAGATTAAATTATCTGGATTCTGTTTAGTCTAAACACAGGAGACAGGACTCGAGCATTTCCTCTTTTAGGAAGTATGGCTGAGTGTACTTCCTACAAAATTTATAAAGAACTGAAGTAAGGACTTGTATGGCTCTTGAAGATTCCCAACTCTTCCCCCCTAAATGCTGAAAGAGCCAGCTCTGTCAGAACACAGTTACATCCCAGTGGCATGAAATACAAATGCAAGCAGACAGCAGCTATAAGCTCTTTGGAAAGGGCAGGCTGATAAAAATCAAGCTATTTACCAATACTCCTCATTGTTTTGTCTGAGGACCATAAACCACATTATATAATGAGACATTTGCCTTCTTATGGATGGGGATACCAAGGCTCCAAAAAGGACTTGTAAAACCACCTATTGGGATTACACTGGAGACAAGTTAATGAACAACAGATCTGAACCTTACCAGTGAGAGGCTCTCATTCTGATAGAGTCGCCACTGGAGCCGGAAGCAAAAGCAGATTCCTGTCTTCCCATCTCTTCTTACAAACTATTCTGACTCTCTTGCTAGAAAGATACTACCAAGTTTTATATGCCATTTTCCATGCTTTAGCCACACTGTACTTTGTACAGGAAGCATTCATTTATCTCCACCTGAAACACAAGGGAAGCGTCTTACTCTGTCTTCCTGGAGACCCAAAGGCCAGATAATGAACAAAGCTCCTCTGCCCATAACCTGTCTCAACATTGATAGCACAGCTCAGGACTGATGCAAGTCTAACAGGCCAGTACCTTTAATCTCAGAGCTGCCTTAAGAGTTTTCCCTGGCATCTGCCCTGAATGTTTCTATATTATGGACTAGAGGGGATGTAGAGAATACATGAATAGTGACTGCTATGTAAAACATATGTAGAATAACATTAATCTGCTATATAAAGTCTTCCCTGTCTGCACAGTATGAGCATAACTGGTGATGGGTGTTTATAAAGCATGCATAAGCATTACCTGCTCAATTACTGTTGTTTGTATGCATGGTTGGCAGTAAGCGCTGCCCATTGTGTGGCTCCACCAGCTCCCTGTGCTCAGGGAATGCTTCATGGCTTAAATTCTGCATCATTATCAGGCTCTAATTTTATCCATATTGGCTCAGGATATTTTTTTCCTTTCTTTTACATTGTCAGTCTGCTTGCCACATCCTTGCTGAAGGGGATTCCTCACTTTAAGTCCTTCTCTTGGTAGGGCGGGATGGCCTCTTTTAGTTGAGGATTATAGGCTCTGACAGTGCTGACACAGAAAAATAAAACTCCAGAATGATTTAAAGCAACGAGCAGGGCTGTTCCCTCAAGAGCAGGAATATAGAGCTACTACTGCCTTTTCCTCCTGTAACTCAGACCCAGCATAAATCTGGCTCCTTACGGACCTTACGCACAGAGAGAAAAATCAGAGCCTTTGACAGCCTCCACGCCTTTAGATACTCTTCACACAGTCTTACCTTCATGAACTAAACCATTTGTGGCCCAGCATCACAACTATACCAACTGAGCCTGGGACACTGAGGCATGAAGGGATAAAGACGTTTGCATATATTCAGTCAAAGCTAAGAATGTCACAAATCTAAATCCAGGACTGTTAGATCATCCTGTGAGGCAGATCCAGACTGAAAGGGTGCTAGAAGACATCGTTTTAGAGGGGAGTATTGAGTGAGCTCATTTCCTATCTACACACGGCTGCTTTAGAAAAGCAGATTTACTTTTTTAATGGGTTTTCCCTCCATTCTGCTTATACAAGCTCATCATTAAAAATTAAGAAGCATTATAATCAGCAGCAAGGACAGAAAAGCAGTGTCAGTTACTCTGCATGAATTTATAGTCTGGAGTTACCCGATACCTGGATTGTTTAGACAGCAAGGAGGAAGAAAGCTGGGTTTAAGACATTCTGGATTGCTGTACCAGCTTTCAAGTCTGCAGTGTCAAAGGCAATGGTGCAAATAGGCAAGGGAGTACTCCCTGCCTCAGAGCACATACAGCCCAGAAAATATCATCCTAAATAGTTCCGTCCGGAGCAATAACACCCAGTTTGTTCCATTCACATTCTGGTTGTGGCTTTCATCCTCTCCCGGTGCTTTCACAGAAAAGGATATGGGGCAGGGGAAGGTGCTTGATGACAACTAGAGAAAAAGAAACACTGCAGCCCCCACTGCATTCAGTCCTTTTACTGATGGGTACTGCTGTCCCACAATGCAAGCAACATGCCCAGGGCATTACTAAATAGGAGAAAGATGGAAGCTGAAGGAGTTATTAGAAGGAAAAGTATTGTGCAATGCAGGATCATTAGCTCCAGAGCACAGCAGCTCAGTTTTGATCTTTCCTTGTACCAGGTCATATTGGGCCTGAATTAACAGCTCTCTCCTGTTTGCTTCAGGAGTAGCTTTGGGCTAAATGGAAGGAGCTCTGGCAAAACTGGGTAAACTGAGATCCATTTGCCACACTGAGTGGCACTGATGGGAACACTCTTCACCCGTTTGAACTAGTGCCTGATATGTCTTAGTCTTATCACTGGACTTTTGCAGCTGCATTCCTACAGTGGTTTCAATGCACTTCACAGCTATGAGGGAAAGGCTGCTGTATTTGAGTGCTCTTACACTTATTCTGCAGAAGCACAGTTGAGGCACAGGGCATTTTCAATTGCACCCCAAAACTTGACATCTGACAGCACTTAGTTGGTGTGACCAAGCTCATGTATCTGTATGCTTGCATTTTTACAAGTACTGACCCTTTGTAACACTTGAAATGGAGACACTGAGAACTAACAGACACTTAAAATGGAGCCTGAATTACTACACTGAGTCACTAGCCAAACCAAGAATGGAATCTAGACATCCTGAATGCTCACAATTGCATCAAATTCCCTCTTGGAAAAGCAACTTGAAAGAATCACAGCATTTGTCAATGCAAAGCTATGTTTTATCTGGTTAAAACTTCTGTTGTCTCCAAGCAAGAGCTTAAAACAATGGAAACTAAGAGGGGTTTTGCCCACAGCACAGACCACATCAGAGCAAGACAAAGCCTGGAAACATCCATCCAGACTGAATAGATTCGGAAAACAGTTCCTTATGTGAAATGCTGAGATTCCTAGAGGATTAGCACCAAGCTCCCTGCAAGTGCCACCTCAGTCACAGTGATGGAAGCCTACAATGGACTTGACCTACTCCAGGCATCAAAATGTCTCAGATCAGAGCTGATGAACAGGAATGCTTTGAAGGTCTTGGAACAAGAATAATGACAAATTGCTCATCTGGAAATGAATTTCTGAACTTTGCTGACAAAATGTCCATGGTCTGCTTTATGCTATAGAGGCAAATAATGCCCAGTGTTTGCATATTACAGCAGCACTTCACACTAGTCTTTCTTTACAGGAAAACAGATGAAGCTGGCACAGGCAGCTCTCAGTGACACCCTACCCTAGGCAGACCAGAATAAACACAAAAGTGAGGGACACCACCACCACTTGAGGAACAACAATAGGGGATTTATGGCAGTAAGAAGTAAACATCAGTACTTCATTCTACCAGGCCACTGATACATCTCATTTCCACTTTAAAAGCAGTTATTGCATGCAATTCCCATTGTAAGTTGATTCAGGCTCCTAAATATCTGGCTCCTAGCATCAGACCAGGTCTGTTACTCATCATCTATTTGTACAATGTAAAACAGTCTCCCTAGTGTTTGTAGAGCCCTGATCTTAGCTGGTGCCTTTAACTATAAAGGAAATAAAGCAATCAGTTGCTAATAATAACCCCTACACTCAGCAGGTCCAACTTCTCTCACAGCCTAGTGTGGTATGACTAAGGAAATTAAATCTCTAACTGTGATTGAAAGCTGTGACACCATTTTCAGACTTACTTTTACACTTGAGCAGTTCAAAGTAATGCTACCAGAGACATCTAAAAATGAGGTAGTGCTCCAGCTTTCATTGGCTGGGATGTTGGTTCATTTTACTGAAGGACACAATAGCTCATAGGCTCACTGCACTGCACCAAGGCCTTCACTTCACATACCTAGAAGTCAGTCAAGTTCCCTCAGCAGACTCATTTGCCATTGTGAGCACACTAAGCTGTTTGCTCTCCATGAGCAGCACTTTTGCATGCTCATGTCTTACAAGACCCACAGAGCATTTAGCAGACGTTCACTGGAGCTGCCTGTTGTGCATTGAAATAAGCGCTAGTGCCAGTTAATGCCTGGGGAAAATGAAGCAATTTCCTTAATATTACTCAACAAGGCACAATCCACAGCAGGATTCCCAGACACTGGCCTCTAGTTTCACTTCAGATTTGCTCTGGAATTACCTTACCACAGCAGAGCTCCCAGTCTGGCTCTGTACCTTTTCCTGCAGAGGTTTGATAAATGGCCCTTTATTCAGGGGAAAAAAACCTCAAGCCCTGATGCTAGAGAACGTGGCTCCTTTTTCCTCTTGTCCCTGGAATTGTGATTGGAAATAATTGGAAGTGTCACTGGAAATAATCAGAAGTGACAGTCCCTGGGCTACAAGGCTTTTGCTTCAAGTCTAACGATCCCCCCGCAAAACAAAACCTATATTTAAACAATGAAGTCATAAAGTGATTTGCCTTCAAGGTTGAAAACCCTGCAATTTGATTTCTTTGAAGCAAAAGAAGTGGCTGACTCCGAGTTCAATATTCAAAGCTTGATGTGTTATATGGAAGACTTCCCCCTGCACACACAAAACCACCCTGCCATTGCCAGGCACTCTGTTTCAATCTTCCCATACAGAAAAAGGTTCATATCTATTAAACATCTCTATGGCCTTTAAAATTTCATCAAGACTTCAAGAAACAAAGGAATAGCCTAAGCAGTAGCTAGGAGACTCAGCCAGCAAGCATCTCATATTCTAAATACTGGAAAACCACTTAATTCCAGTATTTCTGCTGAGACACAAAGAAGGAAAGTGAATGGAAGCCACTTTTCCCTAATGCTGGACAGAGTTACCCAAAGCTTTGCATAAGTGCGACACCACAATGCATGCTTTAACAGCAGCAGCAGGACGATATGGTAGACCAAATGCAGTCTAGTTATGGTCATCAGTTGCCTCTAACTGTGCACGCTCCATTTCAAAAGGCTGTTTCCAGGACAGCAGCCTTTCTTCTGCCAGTGCATGTTATAAGCACCACAAATTTCACTGACCTTTCCTACCAAAGGCAGTTAAACTGCAGGCACTAAGCTGAACTTCAACCTTTCTACCTTATAGGTCGGGAGGAAGTCACATACACTAAGGCTTCATACTCATTTTCTAGCCACAAAAAAGGATGTCAGCTACATAAGAGACAGACTGAAAAGATACTGGAATGCATATTGATTCTTGTAGGACATCATCAGTCTGGGTTTGTCCCATTAAGAGAAATGCTGATTTAAAATGTTTGCCTTTTGAAAGTGCCAAATGCTTTCCTAGAGAAGATATAGAGGAGGACAGCAGTTGTTTCATGACCTTTTGTCACATTCACCACCACTAACACATCTTAATTGCCCAGTCCCCTTAGCAACTTGCTGTAAAGCTACCTAAGGAGTCACATGAAAAAAAACAAGGTGTCACTGAGGAAAGCCTAACAATGGTGCTTTGCTAAAGCAAGGTAGTACCCATCCTCCTCACATTGCCCCACAGCTTTTTCTAGTCACTGTTGTATACACCTTCTCTGTATTCTACCCAGGGAAAAGCATGTTTTAGGCAAGGCTTGAACGCCTTGGGTTCTGGCAGAGGTTGGCTGCTACTTCACTCAGCAACACTAAAGCCGTCTGAATGGAAAATAGAGTCTAGGAGATAAAGATAGAAATTCACCCTCTCTTGTTGACTTTCCATCACTTCACACATTTTTCTATGGTTGTGCTTCCTGCGTCCTCCACTATCCTGTCATCTGAGTATCTATTCACAGACCTCAGTGACCTGACTTCACCCTTGGCTTTTTGTTGGGCTGCTTCTGTAAACCAACCACTTCTAAAAACAGATGGAGAAACAGCTTTAGGGAAAGAGGAGGGAAAAAATGACCCATTCATCTTTTGGACAGGGCACCACCAAGTTCCCACATTAGTGTATGCAAGGTGTGCACAGGACTGTGTGCACGCTCGCACAGCTTTCTCTGCATTACAGATACACAACCAACAACTGCATTGGTTTTAATAGGGCATGGAAAGCACACTTACACACAAGGCTTTATCTGAGTGACTGTTTACATTTCTTCCCAGGCAGTTCCTGAAGGCTCAAATCCCAGGCTGCAAACCTGCTAAGTTCCCTATAAAACCCTGTATTTGCCTTGAGGAAAACAGGGGCTTTTGTTGTGATCCTCAGGATAAAGATCAGGATATCTCCAGGCCAGTTGTGCAATGACATTTCTGGGAAGCTTGTACTGCTCTTACACAAAACATCGTTCTGAAGTGGGCCAAAGTACCCCATAGGAACAGACCACTAATTCTACACACTGGAGGCAAGGTCCAGGGTGGCCACAAAGGCAAAACACCAGTTGTTTTCCATGGGAAAGGCACAAGAGTTGCCTTCCCCTCCAGCTTTATTTCCCATAAAATGAATTCATCATCAGAATTGCAGCTCTTTGGCATCCTGCTTTTTCTCACCCTGGAACGTTACCTTTCTTCTCCTTTTCGTCCTCATGGTAAAATGGAAAAAACAAAGGATAAAAATACCTCCCAAAATAAACGTGGTTTTTTTTAATGCTAAAAATCTAAACTATTGCATTTAAAACAAAGCACCGGCAGAGGAAAACAGGCAACTCCTCACCAAGCCTCTTGACAGCAAGTATTTGATACAAACCATCCGTGGCTTTAGAAGAGTTTTAGCGTCTCACAAGGAGTATTACCCCTGATACCCTGCCATATAGCAACTCAATTATATCTAGCTCCTTTTAATTCCCTCCTGGAGTGCCAAATGGATACATTGCTTTGCTCCCTTGCCTTCAGTACTCCTTGAGTAGTGTTCTATTCAAGAGCACTGTGCCCTGTCCTAGAACTAAACTGAAAGAGGCTCAATCTTACAGCTTATTTTGTTGTCTGCTTCTGGAGTTTCTATGAGTTGCAAATTGTCCTTTGGAGAAGAGTCTTTTAAGCTAAATACATTCAGTTACTTGAATTCCTTCAGAATCTACAGGCACAAAAAGGTGAATTCCTCCCAAAATCACACATAAAACCCCTTTCCACAGCTACAGATCTTTTTGTACTCCATTCAAGTTCTGTAAACACATAGAGCAAAAACCCTTTCCCCAAGCTTTTTAAGTGTACCATGAAGCAAACGAGCAAAAGAAACAGAAGGAAGCATGAGAAAGGTAGGAAACAGAAAGTTTATTATACACTGTTATTGCTAAGAAATCTGGGGAAAATCAGCAGAAATATGAAAGCCATCGGCTTAGGTTTTAGGGTGCTTAAAACAGTCTCTTTGCTTTTTACTAGTTCCAGGCAAATGCATTCCATTGATGTGTAAAACTTTCCAGTAACCTCACGGAGAGAAATGCTTTTTTAAAGCAAAACACTACAGTGGTTGGCTTTGGAGTGCAGCATTGCTAGGGTTTAAGGAGAAGGATCTCAAGAAGATGAGATAAGGCACACTGCAGGTTGCCTGTGCTCTTAGAGCAGGAAAGAAGGCCAGAGTCAGTGTACTAGAGCATAGCCCCAGGCTGACCTACCACTGCTGAATGCTGTGGAGCTGCTTCCATATCATCATGGATTTTCAAGCTAGAAGGCAGGTGGATACCTAGGCAAATGCATGCTGTCAGACCCAATTGCTCATGCCAACAGGCTCGGGAAGGATCTGCACCATAACCTTTTCCCAAGTGCAATGAGACAATTGGATGCATGGTGTTCAGTGCAGCAACTGCATACCCCTGGAACAGTGGTGTAAGAGAGCCATTGACCTCTGAGCTTAAAGGGCAGAGCTCAGCTACATCAATACAGAGATACTTGTGCTGTTACAGCTGCACCCACTCCAGCAGCATCACCCCAGTCTCACACACTGATTACACCTTTGTCAGACAGTAAGTCAGTCTCAGTAGAGCACTGTGCCGAGCAACCTCTCACGCTAATGTAAAGCTTCACTGCTAATAGCAGGACACCAGAAAGCTGGATGGCTGATTTGGCCTTTCGCATCATTGTTGTGAATCTTGAAGGCACTGGTTTCTGAAGGGCAGGGCACATACACTAGCCAGCAAGTGAAGAAAAAAGCATGTGGTAGTGTCAAAGCCAGCATTACACAGGCAAACATATTTGATGACAAGGAAAAAAAACCCCGTTTTCTACTTTAATGGTGGGCTCATTCAAAGCAATCAAAATTAACTTGGAGAGGGGAAAAGGGCAGCAAAGGAGAATTCCAGCACCCTGAAAACTTTAATTCAGTAAAACATTTAAATGAAAGCATTTGCTAGTTTGTTGGAGCTTTTTTACTGCATGAGAAACGCAACATGGAGTTCTTACACCAAAGAATCAGCTATTTCTCTTGGAAACACTCATTTTGTTTCTTAAGAGTGCAGTGTGTTACACAAGGAGTCTGAAACCAGCTGTGGACAGCGATGAGAATCAGATGGCAAACACTTACATGTAGGCACACATTCACACACATCACCTTCCACTCCTCACCTCTTCCCGCTTCATTTACCTAGCCTTTACCAGGGAAGTAAGCATGGTCATGCTTTTGCCCGCACTTTGCAAGGTCTTTTATCTTGTCTTGTTTTAAAATTAATTGGCTCCTGTTTCCTGTCTCCTCACACAGCTGCTCACTTGCTCCAGAGCAGTAAACACTGAAAGACAAGGACTGTATATATTAGAAATACCATTAGTATGTTTAATAATGAAAACTCAAACCAGGCAACTTTGCTTTCAAGTTTGCTTGTCTTTGCTAAAACCCCTGTTTTGCACACTAGTCTTTCATATTATCAGCAAGAAAAACAAGCCATCGTTGGCACTTCTATACCTTTTCACTGCAGGAAAGCAATTAGACTTTCCCTAGCTAACAAGACTCCCCAGCCTCGTTTTCAAAAGGGAATCACGATACTTCCTTACTTTTCCCCGGAACATGCTTCCAGTATTGGTGAATGAAGCTGGACACAGAGCAGAACAAGTTGCCTAGATGCCAAAGGTATAACAATGATAGTGCCCATTGTGTTTTATAGATGAAAGCAGTCCTAGTCATGCTAAAGTGTCATTACACCACCTTGTCTCTGGCAACAGCTTATTCGTTTTGCTCTGAGCCTTCAACATATGGGAATATTCAGCAGATTAATAGGGTTGATAGATTAAAGGCTGATAGAAACAAGAACTGCAGTGGACGAAGCCACCCTTCCACAGAGCTGCTTTCCTGGCCATTTCTGCAGGGCTGACCCCTCTAGCAGAAGCCTAGCTGTTCTTAACCTTCCCACCTCATCTCCTGGAGTCTTAAACAGTCTCCACCATAGAGGCACAAATAGCCAAAGCAGATGCGCAGAGGGAGAAACCGCTGCCTGCACTCCCTGCAGGATTCTGCAGCACATCCAAGACCCCTGCCACATTCCTATAGATAAAACCTTTGCTAACAGCATTCCTAGAGCAAAACCCCTTTCTCCAGTTAATTCAGCAGCTCTAAGTGCTGCCTGTCTTTCAGATATCTAGAAATCTGGTTAGTCCATGTTCCACACCTCTGAGACTTAAGGGAGAAGTCATGAAACTCTGTGTCCAGCCATCACATCAGTCCACCATCCTGTGGGGCTCAACTCTTCTCAGGGAATCAAAGACCAAACCACTTTTTCACACCTGTACCAGTGTTCCTGGGGCACAGGAAGAGCCAGGAATCACAGCCTTTACCCAACCACAACAGATTTCAAAGCTGTCAGCACGATGTGGTGAGCAGAATGGAGACAGAAGCTCAGCCATCACATTACAGTGCCTCTGGAGATGCAGAAACTCAGGTTGCTTCTCTTTCTTGCAGGCAAACCCCCTAAAAGA
>JBCJKH010041791.1:0-15588 GCA_039877255.1 Loriculus beryllinus | reverse complement strand
ACAGGAGCTTGAAAAATGTGTCACAATAAGGGCAAAAAAGGATGCCAGGAAGCTCAGAATAGCAAAACCACCCTACTTGATATAGAGCAACTGTATTTCTGAGCATTAGCATTAGGGTTAATCCTCTAACCTCCAGGTAATCTCCTCCTTGGAGCTTCAGGGGTGATTTTTTTTTTCCCCATCAGCTTTTTGGAATGTCTGAACTCAGTGCAGGGGGAGCGCTGACCTCCGCACCCCTGCGGCAGCACCGCGGCACCGCCTGCGCGTCCTCCCCGCGCCCGCGGACAAACTTACTTGCGGGCGGCGGCGGCGGGAGCCGCAGAGCGGGAGCGCTGGCACTCGCCTCCCCTCACGCGGCCCACCGGCCGCGCGCGCCCCTTCCCGCCCTGCGAGCGCGGCGCGCGAGCACAGCCCCGGCTCGGCGGCCGCTGCCGAGCGCTTTCGGACATGCTCAGTGCCCCCGCCGCCGCGCGGAACATACCACCGGGGGGGGGAAAGGGGGGGAGCGCTAGGAAACAGGGGGCAGAGCTGGATGCGACCAAGAGGACGAGCTAAAAATAGGCGCCGCAGGAAGGCGCAGCTGGTGCTTAAAGGGGCAGGGACAGCCGCGCTTCCCGCAGCGCTGGGTTTGGGGGTCACCTCCCCCGTGCCGGTCCATCCCGCGGGGAGGCTCTGAAACCGGGGCGATGCCCGCGCCGCCCGCGCCGTGTCCGCGCCCGGGCTGCGGAAGAGCTGCGGCTGCCGCCGCCGGAACGAGTAGGGCTGCGGCTGCGGGAGGGATCTGCGAGTGTCTGATGGGGCGGCGGCCGGGCTCTGCCAGGCCATCGGCGCAGCACTGGGCTCCTCACCTGAGGACCGGGCTATGTACCTCAAGGCCGGGCCACCCCGTGAGGCGGCGGCTTCAGAAACCGGGTCTAGGAGGTGTGGGAGAGGATGCGGGTCGGTACGTGCAGTGTTTGATACTCGGGAGGAATCTCGGTCCTGCTCTGAGGCGTTCTGTTTGGTGCACTTGACTTGGGGGCAGACACGCACAGAGCAGTCAGATGAAAATGTAGGGGTCCAAGGCAAAGAGCTTCCAGAACAGTTCCCTCTGTGAGTTTCTAGGCGGGAAGATCTATGTAGCAAGGGAAATAACGTGATCACACTCTCCTTTCGCAGTCACTGCTGTGTTTCAAACCTAAGAGCTGTAGATAATTGTTGGAAATTAAAAGCCCCCTAAGTATTTGTTGAGTGGGAGTTCCTGGTGTGGTTTTAAGCTGTGTTTATCACTCCCTGCCTTCCTAAAAGACCAATAAGAATAAACATGACAACATTGCATTGTTTTAGATTTATAAGCATACTACAAAGCCTATTACCCTAGCAGGATTTAAGAGGTTTTGCTGAGTTCTGCTTTTACAGATAGAGAAAATTGCTTCTGCACAAAAAAACATCTTTACAGTATGAATATTAAGTTGTCACTCATAAAAGAATATTGGACAACATTTGCATAGTGATAACTTGCTCTGATGATATCTCGTACAACAGTATGTACAGTCAAGATTACCGCGTTGAAAAAGCTTCATTTATTTCACAAGACGCAAGAGGAGAGCGCTGGAAGTTTATCTTAATCTGAACTCTTAATGCAGCCTTCAGCAAAAACTACCACAGACAAAAAGCTCAGTTTCATGTAGGTGAGTATAATCGGAAAAGGAAACATTACTTGTCAGTAACATCAAATGAAGTGAGAGCAAGGAAGCAATTTCCCTGACAGACTGACGTACAATAGGATAGATTATTAGACAAGGTTATGTAGATAACTGTGCTGCATCACGTTATGAAACAAAAGATGATGTGATGAAGATTATAGTATTTAAAAGGGAATGACTCATGTTCACTAATTGTTTCCTCATTCTGTGTTCTCTGTAAGCCATGAGATACACTATATTCTGTAGTCCATCTAGCAGCACCTAGCATGTGATGTATTATAAGAAGCTATAAGCAATGCAGTGTGCATAACTGTATGAACTGATGAAATAAAAAGATAATGTAATTCTTTCACCTGGAGCTACTGATCTTGAGATAGACAACAGGGGAAATAGAAAACGCTGTTTTCTGAGTGCAGCCTCAGATTTGGGATAGCAGAGGGCTGATGTATTTGTGGCTGCAGCTGGAGCTCTGCAGGAGTAGTAGGCAGCCTCTGGGAGATTTCCTAGAACAGTTTGCACCTCCACCATCATACAGCTCTAGATAGATCAGGAGGCCAAAAGATGTCCTGAGTCTAGAGGGAGTGGCTTCCAATTGGGATTCTTTCTGTCTAGAGAGTGCAGAAGACTATCCATCAGGGCAACAAATGTCTCTGTTAAAGTAATGGTAAAGAAAACATGTATTTTTTGAAGACTGCATTATCATCCTCTTCAGGGGTAGCTATATCATCATTCTCACATGTCTTTGAGAAATCTCTTCAGAACTTGTCAAATATAGCTGCTTTTACAAGGAGAGATAAACATATAGGGAACTTTTTTACCCATGCTGTGTAAATTGCATGGAATTGTAGAAAAAAAATAATAATAATAAAAAATGCCTAAGATAACAAGTTCTTATAATTTCAGCATTCAAAAGAAATCAGCATCACCCAGACACGAATTACCAAATTGGATATTTGCAGGTAAGTGGTGGCAACCTCTGCTTTATCAACCAGTGAACTATAAATTACTCAGAGGCAAACACCCATCTGAAGCAGGATGCTGTTCCTTTTTCTTTCCAGTTTTGCTCAGCAAAAATATCCATAGCATTTCATTTTCTTCTGCATAGTAACAAAGATTTAAATATCTGCTATGCTGCTGTGCTCTGGCCAGGCAACTGAAGAGGAACAATTCCTAAGCACACAGAAGACATGCAGCTTTGGTCTCCACGAACAGCTCAGCACCTTACCAGTCTCTCTTCATATTACTTGGGAAGGCTCTAGTAAAATCTTTCTTTTTCAAATGTATCTTCTGTAATTCCACACTGCTGATGAGCTGAAGCTGTGGCATACCAATGACTGGCTCTGGCTCTCAGACTTTCACCTTGGTCCCCTCGGTTTTTTTCTGTCATTGTTTTCACCCTTCTTCCTGATGGCAGTGCTCATATTATCTCTTCTCTACCCTCTCCTTGAGTAACTCAAAGCTGCATTCCAGCATCCTTACCTTTCAAGTTCACTGGCCTAGGTAACTTTGCTGTATAGTCAAGTATGTAATTTTCCTGTCTGATAGATAGAATATGCATTGATTTTTGTTATTATTGCTATTATGATTATTGCTTACAGGACAAAACTAATTTTTTAGGGATGCAATTTGGAAGTTTTAGTAAAGACATAAATAAAAGATAAAGGTTATTTCCTCATGGTTTATGATCCTTTATGTGACAATTTTACTGCTTCTTGAGAAACAGTTTTGAGAAAAAAAGTGAGGAAAATGAGCCCAACCGGAAAGATTAGGAGAAAAATACTTATGGCCTGAAATACCGAATAAAAATGTGTATCAGATTATTGTGATGTATCTGTAACATAATTTTCAAAACCCACATCTAATCGGTTCCAAAGTTTAGGACAATGTACAAGTCATTGTGGGGAGCAGGGAGCATGAGTTCATTGAATTTTAAGAAAAAAAGGGGAACTAATAAAAAAAAAAGTACAAGGAGGGTGGTTAGAGTGGAGGAAAAGGAGCATTTAAGGGCCTTCTGCTGTGGAGGTGCGTGTGGAGTAGGGATTGGAAGGTGACCATTTCCTACAGAACCCTAACAGGCTGGAAGTAGGGAAATCCAGGATGGGGATCACAGGGATGGTGGTATGGGGAGTAAAGTGGGGAAATCTGGCATAGGAGAGCCAGGAACACAGGGCACATAAATCCCCCTGCTGCGGAGACTGCCTTTGGAGGGAATAAGAACTGAAGGCAAAGGAAGTTTTTTGTCAGAACAAGGAAATAAGACACAGGGGATTGAGAAATGTGGATTCCCACAAGGAATAACTAATATTGTTATACCAGGTCCCTGAAGTGAAAGAGAAGGAGGCACAAGCCATAAGATAATGCATTTAGAGAAAATAACCTAAATTGTGCTTACATGAAACAGCTGCAATTTGCAGCTACAACTCAGTAACCGGCTCTTGGGGTCACTGTTGACCATTCTCTGAAGTTCTCAGTTCAATATGCAGCAGTAGCCAAAGAAGCCAACAAAGTCTTAGGCTTCACTGAGGCAGTGGCTAGGATTCATCTGCAATGCTGAAGGGGAGAGCTAGAAAAGGTAGAGAAAGAGGTGACTCTCATGAGCAAGCAGCTGCTTTGTGAAGGAGGTTTACAAAATTGGAATGCAGTAGATAAGACAAAAAGCGGACGAGAATGATTCGTCACCAAATTCCCAAGTACTGTGCAACCTTGGTGAAATTATTGCAAGTGGAAAATAGATGGAAGGAAGTACTTTCCAGCACCCTCAGCTAGACATAGTAGTCTTCTGGAAAGTATCATAGAATAGTTAGGATTGGAAAGGACCTTAAGATCATCTAGTTCCAACCCCCCTGCTGAGGTTTTGTAGATAGGCCTCATCAGCAGATTCAAAAAACAATTGGCAAAACCCGTAGGCAACAGATGAGTAAACAGTGAAAGGGAAGGCTGGGTAGTGCCTGCAGTACCTGGGATGCAAGATCTATGGATTCTAGGACAATATGAGTTGAACAGACTGCAAAAAGTTCAGGCTTATGTACTGTCTCTAGGTATTATCTTTCTGCCACTGCTGGTGACAGTGTACTGAGCTAGACAACATCTGTAACAAATTCTATTGTTGCAAATTACACTATGTATGATCCCCAGGGTCATATCCATGCTTTCAACCACAAGTGTGATCTCTGTTAGCTCTAGAGGTAGCTAATGGCATGCTGCTGTGTTATTTAGATTTTAAGGGAAATGCAGCAAAAAGCCTCTTTACATCTGATAAACCAAGATGTTATATAAAAAAATCCCACTTTCACTGTTAATATTCATTAAGCATCACTGGCAAAGGCCTTTGGAAGTTTAAAAATAAATAGCTTTCCCTGCACTGGAATTCACAATGGCCAAAATCCTATCTCACATATAAGCCCTGAATACAACGATACCTTACTAGGGATATTTAGAAATTTCTAAAGAAGTGTCTAACCATATCCCACAGTCCTGGATAAGTGATTGTTGTTACCATTGTATATCAGTTCCATTTGCCACTTGCAGGGCTCTGCTACAATACACTGCAGAAGAAATAGCCAGCGGGCATGAGTGGTTTAAAACTGTTGGATATCCACCCTTTTGAAATCTGTCATCTTTCTGGTATCCTTTCTTCTTCCCTGACCATGTCAAACAGCCATATTTGCTTCTAGCAGCTAAGGCTGTGTCAGTGGCAAACTGAGCAGCAAGTCTTGGTTCATGAGAGGAAACAAATGACGTATGAGAGGTCCGTGAGAGGAAACATAATTTCTATAGCCTCCTGATAGAGGAGTTTGATCAGAGCAAAGCCAAGGGCTTCATCCTGCCATTGCTACACAGAAACTGCACTGACAGCAATGCAAGTGTGGCCCAGTGATGAGTCTAAATTCTTTCTTTAAAAAGGTTTCGTATAGAAATAGAATTGTGAGGAGGAACAAAATATAGCTGAATTTCAAAGAATAGGTTTCATATTAATGGGAAAGGAAAACAACCTTATATACTAACATAGGGAGAATGCAGAATGTGTTCTAACTCAGAGCAAGTTCAGCATTTCCAGCATGTCAAATTTGTTGGCCATATTCCCCTCAGACAGTTTCTTCACTAATCAATGTTTTTTCCCAGTCAGTCTGCAGTAATCTACTTTTTACTGCCATCTGTGGGCTTTGAGGGCTTTTATCCTCTTAGACATCTGATTTTAAATGTCCATCCCTGACTTCTTTAACTGAGAGCTCTGTCAGGAAGTTGAGGGGCTTGGAAGTGAACATTTTACGTTAAGGTTGTGCGTGTGCTATTCTCAGTAGTGTATAGGAAACTTAGCTTGTGCATTACTTTCACACATTATGTAGATTTGTATGTCTGAGATTAGTTTGCTTTGTTTTCAAAGACACCAGTAATTGAGCAACATGTTATGAATTCAGTCACAGGCTTATATTACTATGTAATACAAATGTATGAAGTGTTTCAGAAAGATTTTTTTCACACTCTTCAGTAATAAACCATAGATCAGTTCCAACCTTCTTTCAACATTTCTGAAGTTGTGTCCCTTTAAATACAGAAAATCATAGCTTTTCTGTTATTTAATCATCAAAGGGCATACAAGTTGCAGTGGCCATTATAAATCCTAAAATAAATAGACAGTACGAGATCTTTGATATGGGAACAAGTGTGTGTTCGGGAGCACTTTGTATCAGGAAGCTGCCGGAAGCATCCGTCTCTCAGAGAGCAGCAGTAAGAGCAGAGTGCTATTAGTGCAGCTATTAAAAACAAAAGAGAGAAGTGCAGCATACTACTTTGGGATCAATATTTAATCTAATATGGCCCCTTGATTTTCCTCAGTAATCTCAAACAAGACATATAGTTGTTTACAAAGGAAGATTATGCAAGGTCTCTGGTAGTCAGCAGAGCCAGGCAAGGCTCTGACGTGATTGAGATGTTGGTTGTCTTCTGTAAATCAATATGAAGACTAGATGTATGCTGAGATCATCTATGATTTCATAGAAGTCATAAATCCTATGTTGTAAAAACTAACAGCGCCCAAGGTATAATCATATTAAAAAGGGAGACCTCCAATAGCCAACAGGCAAGCTGCCATGGGGAAAAAAAAGCAACTGCAAGTTTTCTTATGAGCTAATTAAAAACTTTCCTTCCATGCAATTTCCATGGATTTATAAAGCAAAACCATTTGGAAAAAAACCCAACAAAAAATCCACAAAACAAAACAAACACCCGCCCCACCCCGTATCCGCCAAAACTCCACACCAAATAAATAAAATTAAGGTCTCCAGTGGCCTTTATTATGAAAAAAACATCTTGCTGAAGCTAACAATACCTCAGAGATGCTCTTCTAAGGAGAATTAGTTAAATGCTCTTCGAAGGAAGACATGTCAGTGTTTGATAGAGCCTTATGAGTTTTCAATCAGCTCTGGGAAGTGTGGGTTTGAACCACCTAGAAGACTGGTCCCACCATTTAAAAAGCAACCCAACAAACCCCAACAAAACAATACAAACCAATCCCAACTGAAAAGTAAAAGGGGAATGTAACTTATATATTAAATTCCATCTCTGGTCTTCTAATTCTGACAGAAAAATGCTAACATGAAGTAAGCCAAAAGGTAAACTGCTTCCAAGCTGGCTTAATAAATAACTGCAAATTTTAAATCAAAGCCACTTGAGAAAATCAGCTTAGTTAAGCCAAGATCTATAACTGTAGTATATGTGCTGTTATATAAGGACATATTGGCTGCCCAAAAAAAGCTGGTCAAGGTATATACTTGAAGCTGCATTTCAGTGCTTGTATTCAGACATCATGCAAGGTTAGCACCGAGCAAAAGCAATAGTAAGGAGCATGGAGGATGGTAAAAGCAAGGAGGACACTAAAAGGACCATGAAACATTCATGCATTCCGCAGTTTGCCGATATATTAAAGAAAATGAAGGAATCTGGTTACTTGATCGGATGTGTCCCTGAAGTATCGCACTACTGGAATCACTGCAATAAAATTACTTTGAGATTTAGGAATGTCACCTTGGGCATAACAAACAGAATTCCTTTTGCATGTTTTGTGCAGGCTTTAAGAAAAAATACCTAGAATGAAGAGTTAACTACAACTTCTAGTTGTCATAGGTGTCCTCGGGAGGTTACTGACAGAGCACCAAGGTTATGGAAGTTTTACTGTTGATACTACAGGCAACCACAAAGTGGTTTAGGATCAGAAAGATCAAAGCCCTGCGTATCTGGTGTAGGCAGCACAGTAATAACAGAGCCCTTCTGTCTGGAGGTAAACAAAAGGAAAGATTGGATTGCACAACCAACACGGTGACTGTCAAACAATGTAAATATGTCTCCGCTGCTGAAAATTTCTTGTTCAACTCCAGCTTAATTTGAAGCTAAACTAAAAAAGATCCCATCAGTAGGCAAGCAAATTTCCCAACTACCATAAAAATGCTAAACAAGCTTCAATAAAAATTAAATTCTTCTATGTTTTGATAGAAATTATGTAACAAAATTCCAAATTAAATAAACAAAAACCAGAAAATAAGTGGATATTTTTAGAAAAAAAATATCCTAATGTTTACTGAAAAAAAACCCCTTCATTCATATTTTGATCCTGAAATCTCAGAACCTGTTTGCTTTTATTTAAAATATATAATAAAAAAATAATAATTCAAAAAGACGAAAGTGAATTATTTCAGCATTTTTAAATTCCGTGATAGAAAGGTGAAAAAATATAGAACTATTTCCTTTATTCAACCCCAGTTTTGAAAGCTTTTTACTCCATACCTGTTTTTTCAATACAGTCCTCGCAATAAATTTTTCCCATTCTATACTTAACACCTGAACATCATACTGCCTTTTGCTACTACTGTGAATTTTTGGTTCCCATCATATTTTCTTTGCTGAATGATGCAGAGATAAATGACTGCTCCTAATAATGCAGCAAACAGCCCACATCTTATTTTGAAGCAATATTTAAGCCAATGCAAACAGGATTCCTGATTGGTTTTCTGTTTGCTGCTTTGTTACAGCATAAACCTGCTGTTTCTCAGCAGGCTGGAAACTTCTGGCATCTTCTACTTTCAGGTCCTGAATTACAAATAGTTTCTCTTAAAAATGAAGACATTTACAGAAACGAGTAAAAGGGTTGCAGGTGCACATTACTGGCTGTTTTTATTGTGGATTTTCAAAGATTCTGAGTCACAGTAGATATTTTTAGCTGTGCTTTTAACCACTATTTCTGCTACATTGCCTAAATGGAAATTATTTTAATAGTGGTTTGATCTTGGTGCTCATTTGAATTTAGGTACTTTCTCAAATTCCTTTCATTACACAGATGCCTAGCTATCTTATTCTTGTATCATTAAGCTTACATCTTCAAAGGTGTATTATTTACATGTTCTGTTGCAGAAAGCTCTTTAATTATGTTTTTGGATGTATAATATACAGTTACCAATTGCAATTTTTTAAGTTTCAAAAAAGCGGGCTGACAGGGCTGATTGATAGAAAATTCATGAGTTTTCATGAAAGAAATACCTGTGTTACTGTCGTTCTTGTACATCTTAAAACGTCTGTGCTATTTATTGCTGACTCTGATAAGGGTTTTATACGAGAGGCTGAAATATAGCTTCTGTCATGGGCAAAGTGAATTCCAAATTCTGTCAGATTTTTTAAATTCTTAGAAAAACATCAGTTCATTTTAGATTTGTGTTCAGTCCTTGCTCAATTCTGAGTTCCAAATTCAGGTTGTTATTTTATCTGTAAATTGATGGCCATGGGGGATTACCTCCTGAGTAAGAAAATGGTAGGGAACAGTATTTATGGTATGAATTTTTCCAGAGTTGCGTTCCTACCAATTCAGTTACTGTTTGCCTTAAGAATGTACTGCACACAGCAGCATTACCTTAAAGCGCTTCACTTTCTAGAAACTGTAAAGGTGTTTTACAGTAAAAGTTTGTAAAAATAAAAAAAAGAAAAATTAGTCTTTTTACAAAATGTCCAGGTGGACTTAATTATCAAATTAGTTTCATTTTTTAAATGTCAACATTTAAATGCATTTAAAGGTTTTGTTTTGGTGCTGTTTTTTTGCCTTTCCAATATACACAGTTTTAGCACAATGAAATGTTGCTTTCTCAAAAGAGACATAGGGAAGATAGGAAAGAATGGACAGATGACTTCAAATATTCATTGTTGGATCTCAACGCTACACTGGGCAGCTTTTATGTGTTCCTGTGCATTTCTTTTGTCTTCTCAAGTTATGATTTTACAGCAAGCTAAACCTGTTCTTTAACTGTAAGAGAACATGTGAATAGAAAAAAGCATAACAGAGGTGTACAGGCCCTAATAAATAGCACCAGCACTACTTGTAATTGAGAATACTCATTTTAGACCCTCCTAGGGAGGTTTGCAGAAAGGCAAATGCAATAATTCATTTCGGTACAGGATGACACAGTGCATTCCTAACTGAGTTTGTGAACATCTGTACTGACATTTTCTAGCAGAAGAAAAGTTAGTTGGAGACAAAATAATAGAAATACAACTCTTTTCAGCTGTTGGTTTTGCTTTGGTTTTTATTATGTCTATAGTTTTAACATGAGTTTATACCCCATTCACTTCCTGAATTTTGTTAACTTCACTTTTCTTTGCCCCTCTTTTCTGATTTTGAGTATTCTTACCCATGCCAACCTTCATATATAAATACATGAAAAACACGGAGTTAAGTAACAGGTCACTTTTGGGGCAGGGCTATCTTGTACCCCCTGGTTTGGGGATAATGAATCAAGCATATGTGAAGCAAAAGGCTGTAAGCCTAGAGTAGCTTTTGATGTTACCTAAGGGGAAGAACCCAGGTGAGAGCTTTCCTCCTTTTCCCTCTTACATGAACCTTTGAAGGTTGGCATTTGAATGTGTTAGTTATCATGTTTCTTGTTCACACAAGCCAAAAAGGGTACAGTGTTTGACCAGTGCTGTGGAGCAGGGACCAGTATCTTGGTTCCCATTGCAACAAATAACTTAGCGTTCCCATGAGAATCTCCCCTAGTGCAATTCTCAACAGTTACATTATAGCTCCTTCACTAATACTTCATTATCCACAGAAAGGAAATAGGAGAAAACTTCACTTAATAGGGACCTTAAGTGTGACAGATCAAAAGAATCTTCCCCACTGCAATGTGTCGAGAAGGAATAGAGAAGTCTGAAGTCCAAATTGGGCGGAATGGAGATTTAGGAACAGGTTTTCCTATTCATTGGGAGTGAACTAGCCGAGAGCAATGGGATATAATGGGTTTCAGAGCAGCACTGGTGCCAGTTGTACAGCACTCAGGTCTCTGAGTCTCTCTGAAAGCTCCTGCTGGACTGGGCTGCATTGACAAGCGGCAGCTTTCAGAATCCACTGAAGAAGATGCCAAAATTTGGATGTCTAGAAGGTCAGGTACTTATATTTCTGATGCAGGTTTTAGATGGGTGACAATGGGGCCTTGCTTCTTTTCCTTGAGTTGAGTCTCTGTGCCATCCTTTTGAAATGCCATAATTTTCCAGCTGTTTGAGCTGGACGGATGAATGTAGGTGGCTACAAGGGCCTCCCATACTATGGGAGTGGGGTTCTAAAAGAGCTATTGAGATACAGAGACTGTGGCAATATAAGCACAGATGCATAGCTATATGAATACTTGCTTGTACCTTTCTTTCCTTTCTGTGGTATATTAAATGATGGGGAAATATTACCTCCTAGGAACATTTCTACAGATTTTAATTATAGCCTACAGTTCTATTAGATATGCCCTAAGGCTGAAAGCTCAGGATATTTTCTTTAACATTTACTCTATTTAAACCAACAGATAATGTTCTCTGAAATAGTTGGGTTTTCCCCTGATGGTAAAACACAAAGTAAAAACATCCTAAAATTCCCATTGCACTGAAGTAATATCATAAAAGGGCCAATTTTCAATAAGCCTCAGAGCAGTCTATAGCATTTTACATGCAGAAGTTTGGGCCATGCAAACTGTGAAGGTATGAGAGAGTTGGCAGCTCACTGGTCCGAAAGCCTGAAGCTCTGAACCGGAAGCCTATACTCGGGCACTGACTAATGGGAAGCTGGGCAAACTATTTAGAGAGGAATTTTAAAACAAACCTTTATAAGGTCCAGGTTTAACAGTGCTATGCTTTCATATACTTGAAATAAAAGGACTGACTCCTTAGACAATAAAGTTTCACATCTGAAAAGCATGTGAAAAGAAAAACTCCTATCAAAAAAAAAAAAAAAAAAAACAAAACAACAAAACAACCCAGGTTGGATCTTTCCAATGGTAATGAGATTTCCGAACATAAAAAAGAAATGCCATAACTGAGTAATTAAATGTGTTTCTCCCCAAGAAAATTCTCTGCAGGAAAATTATTCTTTTCTCTTGTTTGTAAACACGGTATTGTATAATAAACTCCTAATTAGTTGGTTTTAGAGTCATCATATGAAGTGAGTTATTCAAAGCTGTAAGTATTTAAGCTGACTGAAAGAAAGAAGCTTTCAAGATACATATGTTAATATCAGAATGAAAGGTGAATGGTATTCTGCATTTCATTTCTCAGGAGAACAGGATATTTCATTTAAATCTAAGATGGTTCTCTCAGATAAAGGTCATCTGGTCATCTACCATAGGCTATACTGAAGACCTGACTGCAAGAAATGTCACCATTAAAATAGATTCTTCAGGAATAAAATAGGTATCCACATGATGTTCTTTTACCAATGAGATCTTCTCCTTTAAAAGATACCATGTATGCAGAAACTTTAGATACTGGCATTAGGATCATAGGGCCGATAGCTGCCAATATTGCCATGTCATCAGGGCACTGTCACTCTAATTCTTGTGATGAAGTGCAATGTTATCTAGGGAGACAGTTGCATTCAGGCATCAGAACATTGGTCTACATTACACAGTTTTAAAACACAATTGCATTAGAAATTTGTGGAGGTAAAAACATAATCATGCTGTACATGAAGATAGCCAGTGTAGATGAAGATAGCCAGTGTAGTTTCACCCATGTCAAATTAACATTATTTGGGTAGAGATAAACTCAGGGAGGAGGGAAATCCTTTGCTGGCACACACTGCGTCTCCATTCAGCAATGGCTTTCTGTGGGTGTTTATTTATTCAATTGTTTAATACTGCAGCAGCACAGATTCAGTAGTTATCATATGTAACAAAATTAATGTATTCTGGTGTCTCCAGATTTCTTTGCAGAAGTGTTTTCTCCAATACTGTTCAAATTCAGTTAATAAACACTACCCAACTTCTATAAAAGTAGCCCATTTTGGAAGACATAATGAAACCCACATCTCTAGATCCAAGCAGGCCCTGAACACTGTGTGTGAATAACAGTGAAGACCACAGTGAGTACAGATTTAATATCAACACTTCTTAAATGTAACCTTTAGTCAAAACCAAAATGGAGATTACTACTTTTCTTGTCATTTATTTTCCAACTTTCTCTAAGTATCTTATGTTCTTGGGCTTTTTATCATATGCTTCCTTAAAATTTCAAAGTGATATAAGCAATAGTCCAGAAGCAAAATCCAAAGCCTCATTTCCTATGGATTTCTGTCTGATGTGAATTAATGAATGAGTTTGCAAATGAAACATTTTCTGTCATCTGCAGAATAAGGTGACACTACATTTGCCCCTGCAGTTGAAATATAGCTTTAACATCTCTGTATGGAATATTGAATTGCAATGACAATGTATATGTCTTCCCCATGGAGAACTGGTAAAATAGAGAATACACCTGAAGATAATCTGTAACTTTATTGCTCACCTGAAAATAAAAATGCCCACTGAAGATTTTCAGGAAACCAGAGAATAAAACAGATAGTTCTTCTTCCATGAATGAAGCCAAAGATGATGGCTTTCAAAGGACTAAGATGTTGCATTTTATATGTAACATATTCCACTGTTTATAATCAATGACATTTTATAGAGTACTGACAAAAGCTTGGTGTATTTTAAAAAAAGTATTGCACTTTAAGACAACATTTCCCAGTAACAGACTGATGGGAACAGCAAATCTGTTCACTAAGCTGATTTGAATTCAGTGCAGTTAGAAAATGCCATTCTGGTGCAGGAAGGTGAATCAAACACTTGATAGACTGAAGACAAATGCTATATGAGAGGATATGTCACAGAAAGGACAAGGTCACCTTACTTTTTCTTTGCATTTATTTTGACAGCTACCTTTGGTGTATGTGTGCACTTCCTGGTTTCTTTAAAAGTTTTTTTAAAAAGCTTCCTTTTAAAGAAGCTTAATTGAAATTAGGCAAAACTGAGGTACTTGTCAGCAGTTAAGCTGACAAAAAGTTTTAGAACTGTGAGCTGCAGCGTACCCTTAACAGCTGAACAGTGGGAAGAAGAATATGGTCACATAAACTGGTTTCACCCTTCCTGTGCTGCACTCAGGCCTATGGCATCTCTCCAGCACAGAAGAAGAGCTAGTGGCTGGTAAGTGGAGACTGGGGAACTGAGCTAGTAGCTGAAACACAGTCATTTCTTGGTCCCTTCACCCACCAACAGATTGTAAGAAGATTTACCTGTCTTAAACTATAGAGAACATGCTAGAACAATATATGACCTTGTAAAGCTCCCAGAGTATTATTCTGAACATCCTTCTCAACAGCCTTTCGTGCTGGACACTGGTTAATAGAGATACAATTGTTTATTACTACTTTTGATAGTCACAAACCTATGGAGTTGTTTCAGATGTTTAATAATAGGTGTGGCTGAACCTTATTTATAATGGACATACTTACAGATATGCATTCTACAGCATTTGAAACTAGCTCAGTAGAGAAAAATTAAGCCAAAGATTTAAAAGGTGTCAGCACAAATTCATTGGGAAAACTTTTAAAATAAACTTAGGGTTCTCAATAAGGAGTGACTCTAAGCTGTCACAAAGGAAACATGCACCACAGCACTTACTGCACTGAATAGGACCTGCTATCTACAGGAAGTTGCTTTAGAAGTTTGTATTTACAGTACACATTATGGAATTTCATTACATGAAGTATTTCTGTACTTCACAATATCCTTATAGGAATAAATAGCATTTCCCTGCATTATTTCTAAGTTTAGAGTTTGGAGTACCGCAAAATGCAGGAAGGCTTCTGATAAAAGTGTTTGTGAAGTAGAAAATCTGGTTCTTAGTATTTGTCATTATGCTACTGCCACATCCTGGCAACATCCAAACTCTCTAATTACCTAAGGTTTCGATAGTAGGGTTACTTATACCTATCTTTTCTGGCGAGGACTACAGGTATTTTTTCTAGCACTGTAATGGTGAGTTTACAAAAATCCTGCCAATATTTGCAGAAATTGTATATTTCTATTGTTGGGTGAAGGGATGATTTAAAACCTGAACAGGTTGGGTTTACACAAGAATACAGCTAGAAGAGAAGGAGATGTTGTCATCTCTCCTGTCTTCAAACATCTTCAGCACTCACCCAGAAATCTGCAGTCTAATTGCCTTCTCTGCCTGACGGCCCTTGAATCACTATCTCCCACTTCCCTGTAGGGTATCCAGTGATCAGACTCCTGAGTAGTCTAAGGTGAAGTGCTATGTTTGTCTCTTGCAGAAGCTGCTTAATTTTGCATGAAATCAACAGCTCAATGGACTATTCAGTGAAAATATGGATGTCAGTCACTGCTCTAATGACGGTGCTCATCTGGGAAGGGGAATACTCACAGCTAATGAATCCATAAGTATTTCAGTTTGAATAAATATTGGAGCAAACTGTGCAACACAAGCTTCTCCCATTCTGCACACATTTGTTATCAACAGGCTGGAGATCAAATCTCACTTTTGCTTACTCTCTTCAACATATACCAGTTGGATATGTAATTATCACTTGCAAGTGGAACAGTCC
>JBCJKH010041790.1:0-10304 GCA_039877255.1 Loriculus beryllinus | reverse complement strand
AAAGAAAAAAGGCAAACAAACAAAAGAAAAAAGGCAAACAAACAAAAGAAAAAAGGCAAACAAACAAAAGAAAAAAGGCAAACAAACAAAAGAAAAAAGACAAACAAACAAAAGAAAAAAGACAAACAAACAAAAGAAAAAAGACAAACAAGAAAAAAGACAAACAAACAAAAGAAAAAAGACAAACAAAAGAAAAAAGACAAAAAAGAAAAAATTCACAAAAAAGATCAAATACACAAAAAAGAAAAAAAACAAAAAATAAAAGAAAATCATTAGCTTTTCATTAAAGAAGAATAACAGCTTGCCATGAAAAGGTGTTTGGATATTTTAGGGGTTTGTTTTGTTTTTTTTAAGTCATGATGAACATGTTAACACAGAAGTACACGTAACACCCTCAGGTATGCTCTGGAGATCCAACACGTCACTGCAGCAAGGGCAACCCGGGATGTGAGAGCTCAGCCTGCGGACAGGCTACCTACCCTGCAGGCCTAAATTATTTTCCAAGCATTTGTTTCCACTTTCGTAGGTTTCTCTTTACGAACAGTTATCCCAGTCATCCAATTAAATACATCTTACGGGAGCAAATTATTCAACTCCCCAGTGCAAGAACATAGCAAACTCCTTTAGATTAAGCCATTCAGTCCTCCAAACCTCAAGGACTTAAGTACAAAAGTGTTATTAAAATTTTCTGCAGAAATGTGCAATTTGTCAAAATTGCCTATATCCTTTTTGAGAACTATTTTTTTTTTTCACACCCACCCCTTCATCACAGTATATGAATATGCACTTACTCTGAAGATTAATGGCTACATTTTTCTTTGGTGAATCAAACCAACATGTATGAGGAAGATAAAAGGCAAGCTTTTTTTGCTTACAGTCAGTGAAAGAAAACTGTCCAGCAAGATGCTAAGAAAATAGCTACTATCTAATGACTAAAGAAAAATCTGGATGTGAAACACTTCCACGTCTCACAGAGTTTTCTCATATCTCACCAGCAAGAACTTGGGACCAATCCAAGCAAAGCTGAAAGAAGGAAAGCCTGTGAAACACTCTCTGTGGGTATGTGGGATGCAGGTTCATTTTTATCCACCAGATATTCTGTAGAGATAGAGGATTTAAAAATCTATCCCTATCAAAACTAATACATACTTCCTGCAATGAGAAGTTGATTTTAACAAGTCCACATTTCTGAGAAAAAATGATGAGAACTTTAAGTTCTGAAACAGCTTTATTAGTTTTAGTGATCACTAAAGAATTTTCTTACCCAGTTGTAGTTGTATGAAATTAAAAGTTCTTGAATCCAAATCCAAAACAGAGAAACTAACTGCCAGACAGCACCAGACAGCTCTATTTCAGCACTGTGTCACAAGGGACCTAGTAGCAGATTAAGAGACAATTATTTTAAGAGATGCAAGATGATCCTAGCCTAAAATACCTTTCTGGCTTCCATCAAACAAATTAGGCACCGCCAAGTTGTAGGTTACAGTTAAAAAACAGCATTGATAGCTACCCATCCCAATTTATCAAATTCTTTTTTGACCCCATTGATGCTTTTTTAATTCTCTCTGACACAAGTTTGGCTCCATCAGCAGACCGTAAGATGAGAGAATATTCTTTGTTAATAAGCAGTTCTGAGTCCCACCAAAATACTAGAAAGAGAAAAGGTCAGTGATTTCTGTTTTTTAAAAGAAGCCAACTTACTAACTGCTAAGAAAAGTGTGATTTGAAAACAGAACAGAATGATTTATGCTTACAGATGTAATTCACTGGCACTGCTTCACACTTACATTCTGGTCTTTTACCCTCAGTGTAACAACACTGATCATACGACAACAGTTTATTTAATACCTGAACAAGAAAAAAAAACCTTATCAAAACAGCACAGAAAGATATCTTCCACCTAAGCAAGGGTACTTTGAAAACGCACCAGAAATATTATTTACAGACTGGTCTTCTCAAGTTACAGTACTAGGCTTAATTTGTGACATCTTCATACAGATTAACATATTGAACACAGATTTTCTCTTCAGAGACATAATTTATTGCATCCAGTCTAATTTGAACCTTGACTTTTAGAATCAACCCCTGTTTGCCTTGTTCTTCAAGGAACAGAGCTTGCTGCCTAACTTCAGTAGGCATCGCACAATAGCTACTTGCTTCAATTCTGTGCCTACATAATTATAAAGCTGGTATAGTTATGCAGAGCTTGATCCATCATTTCTCTTTAGTGGTTTGGTAGAGCTGCACAGCCTACTCAGAAGGGTGTTATTACCTGAGTCTGCACACTAGAACATGCAGTATTTCTCAAAAAACATTCAACAGACCTTTGGCAATATTCTTTTAACTGTGTCAAGGTAATTTCTGGCATATAAAATAGTAATATAGAAAAAAATAAATCAGAATTTACTATATCAAAATAATACCAAATAAGCAAGGGGTTCAAAACTATTGACCCCATCCTTTTTTTCTAGTGTGTGATTTATTCCTCCTGACTGTAGTCAAGGTTGGATCAATGCCATTTCATCCCCCTACTTACATCATCATTATAACTAATCTCTGTTTCAGTTTACATAAACATCCTCCCAAGATCAGGGAAAACCCCTGTAATAAGAAGGAAGCCAGTACACACTGCATCTGCAGCGAAACCAGAGAATACAGGGAAAACCAATATTTCATGGACAGATAGTATAAAGGAAGGAAGAGAATAAAAATAACCATGTCATGCAAACCAGAAAGGATTTAATCATTTGTTTTGAATCAGCTAAGCCATTTATAGGACACTAACTAGAGAAAAAATGAAACTTTTTTAGCATAATTACTAATACAAGTGCTGGAATTTCAGTGCCTGAACTAGATCCTTACACAGAGATAAAATACACATATATACACCTCGTATCTATAAAATAGCCCCAGCAGAAAATCATGAGTAACCTATCTAAGACAGTATATTTTTTCTTTTCCTAGTAGGCCAAGTCCCTGCTATTTTTGTCCCTATTAAAAGTCATCTAGATCAGTGTTCACAGATGCAAAGTATGGAAAGGATCATAGGAAGCACTGGTACGTAAGAAATATCTTCTTTTGGAGAACGCTTCAGAAAAAAACAATGTAATGTATTTTAAGTTACTACAAGTCCAGAAAGGCGCTTCCACTGTGGATTTGACAAATAACCTGAATGGACACAACAGCCATCCTTATATATTTGTAGAAGCAATATGAAATACAATCGCACTAACAAGGTGATTATTTTAAGCTTCATTATCCCCTGAAACTCAGCCCAGCTAACAGCTGAATCACTCTCAAACACCATGGTTTGCGGCACACTGCAGGGGTCTGCTGAGAACTACCTCACCATGCTGGTTTGCTTCATGTCCACCTGCTAAACTGCATCAATATACGGCCAGCTAAACAACCTCTTTGGAAAGTGTTAGTGGCTCGCATCATGTTTGTGATATCATAGTCACAGACCTTGAAGCTGTAGTGTAGTTAGTATGCTCATCATTCAAGCTAAATAAAAAGCCTGAAACAAAACAATTAAGCTTGTTTATGGAGTGAGATAAAGAAAATAATAGATGCTACCATTAAGGATATTGAGCTCTGTGGCTGTAACAGAGCAAGAACTAACTGGGAGGGAAAAGCAGCACTTATAAGTGACTAATTCCACACACATGAGAGGGCACATGGGTAAATTTTAACTGAAATCATGTAAGAAAAATTAGGAACTCACAGAGAAAACTCCAAACATAGAAGACAAAAAAGCATGAACCTGATGACGCACTAGGATGCCTAGAACCTGAACCAAAAGAAAAATACCTGCTCTTTTCAGGGAAGCAGATAACTTACACGCATTTTATAAGAAAACAAACCAACCAAATACCTGATAGTGCCAGTGGGCTTTCTGGTTGTTAGGCTGTCTCATTTGTTTTAATTTGTAGAAGAAAACACTAGTCATAGCTGGGTATTGACTGCTTCAGGGATTCCCAAGCCTCCAACCAGCAATGACCAGCTGTAACTGATGGTAGGGGAAAGGATAGTGGTTCTCAGTACATATATTGCTTGTGGCAACTCTAGATACCAGCCCTGTACCAGACGACAGATATGCAAATCAAGTGTGTTTCTCCATCTCTTCCAACTGTACTCTTCAAGCACATATCCATACACCAAGGGCAGATCCTTACCCAGCAGTACCTAACTAACACACCTTCAGCCACTTACTGTGGCATTTCGTTAGCGTACCATCTAGCTTCCAGCTCTGCATTCCTGTTCTGTAATCAGTCCTAGTCCAGATGTGCACTAGTTTGGCTATAAAGTACTGGCCCTTCGTCTGTGCGCAGGTGCTTACAGTAATAAGAAGCCAGCTGCTGAGTGCCTGCAGTAGCCATGATATTCAGAAACTGAAAAGTACATTCCAGCTTTTCCCCCACTTGCTGTCTAAAAAACATATTATATGTGTGCAGCATGAAAATCGCATCGTTTACCTCAAATTCCTTACATTTTTCAGCCATGTGTGAATAATAAAGCATGCATACATAATTAGTGGCACATGAATCAGCATAAGGCTCTTTTCCTCCACATATTCAGGAACAGTGGCACTTTCAACACCTTTGCTTGTTTATTCTGCATTAGTCACAAGCAGATAAACGGCTTAGGCTCCCTGTTAATAGCCTTCTCGTACAAAGCACTTCTAAAAAATCTTTCTGGCTGTGGGCTGCTCAGATGCAATTACAGCTTAGCTCTTAAATTCATGTCTGTGACTTTAGTAAGGTGCTGATTTCGAAAGGCATCTTATCTAAGGATTGGAAAACTTAATGATTTTGATATTTAGAACAAAATCACATACTACCACACTGAAGTTTCCTTCCATCTTCCTGGAATTCAGCACTTAAACAGAACCAAAGCATCACCAGCAGGTCTTCCACCCCAAAATTTGTTGCTTACTAACGGAAAACCTGCATGTCTTTAATGTTCCTGAAGAATTACAGCACTTCAGCAAGTCCAGCTAAAATGAAAACAATCAGGTTATCTTGCTTCTTCAGCAGGGAAATATGTTGTGAAGCAACTAAGTCACAGTTCATGAGACCCTATCACAGGACTGCAACCAGACCCATTTATACAAGGAGCAATGTAAGTTCATTGTAATTTACCGGCTCGCTCAAATACAATGTTGTGTTCTAAAATGTTAGTCTTAGTGGCAGAATCAGGTAACTTTCCATTACCATTATTGCAAGATTGAAACCAAAAAAGCATTAAGAAATGTACAGAGATTACTACTGTTAGAATCCCTGGTTTGTTTCTGTTGTGGTTATTTGCTTTTTTTGTTTTAAACTTGCTTTCCCATGCTAACCCTCTCCAAGTCCTCTACCATCCCATTACCAAGAGAATGAAGAATAAGGAAAACAGAGTTTGGCTACTTCCAGTAAAAAACATGAGGCAGTCAATTAGTGAGTCAGCAAGTCAATCATTTTTCCCTATAGCAAAACACCACCTGAGAAACAAAATATTACAGTGGAAGTTAGAAGGGAAAGGAGAAGTTGTTTAATTGCTTCCAACTAGTACATACCACAACACTTGCTGAAAACAATTTGGATTAATATAAAAAATTAAGGCAGGATTACAATAGGATCTGAGTGGCCACAAAAGCTCTACCCCCCGGTAATAACATTATAGTTACACCTCTTGTAATACTCTCTATTAATGTGGCAGTGTGCCAGATGGTCAAAGAGATTTATGCTTTCTTTGCTTTTGTTCTTTCCTGTTAAATTGCCATTCTGATAAGACAAGCACTTTGATAAAAGAACTAAGCATCTTTACCTGAAGGCAACAGTGGAATCTGAATGAACTACACCATACTTGTATAAGTAAACACAACTAAATTACTAATACTGCTGCACATTTGAGGGTTCGTGGAGAAACACATAAGAGCAGGTACCTGCTCAGAGACCAGTTTGTTTAGAGAACCATTGCTAAGGGTTCTCAGAAAGCAGTCAAGCCACTGATAACATGCCTAGCTAGAATTAATGTTTATTTATAAAATATACCATTTCCCCTCTGACTTTTGATTGCAATTACAGGGAAAGACTGTTTTTTTTGTGTATAGATTACGACTATAGGGTAAGCAGATTCAAGAAGCATGACAGACTGAAAACTTGCCATCTTCCAGATTAAAGAACTTGTACTTACTAGTGGCAAGTTAGAAATAGATCTTTTGGCCACCTGAATGTGAAAGGTAGTCCTTTTTTTCTATTAAAAAAGAAAGAAAAAGCTTTAATCACAGAAGCCCAATAGCTAGCGCAGAAACACTGTCATACAGGGCATAAACTGTTTAGGTTTGAACTGTTCTCCACACTATTTCCACAACTACAGCAAAGCATACATCAAGAAAAACGCAACTACAGAAACTGATGTTTTATACTATTAGACTGTAGGTCCTGAAAGACTGACCTGCTGAAAAAGAACTCTTTTTTTAGAAGAACAAAGTAACATTAATGGTGTTTTGTAAGCATGCCGTGTAATACAGGAACAGCGCAATCAACTGGTACAAACACTATACTTTACAGGACTTACTATCATGAATAAGGAGATTTTTGCCATCTCCTTAAGGCCATATACTTCAGAAATCAGAGCACTACTTCAACACAGCTCTGGTGTGTGATACGCTGCATTTGGTGTCAAGCTATTTGGCAGAAAGAACAGTTGAAATACAGATTTGCTGCTAAAAGAGTACTTAAAGGCAATAATATCCATGACAAAAGCACTGTCTGACTGGAGCTCAGATGCTCCAACAAAACACTGTGCTTCCTGCCTCTTTTCAAGAGCATATGGTCTGAGCTCATCCAGACAACTCACCACTACTGTGTCAACAAGTTTAATGTTGCAATGAGAAAGATACAGGCTGTCAAATCTTTGCTGTTTTCAATCACTCTTTTTTTTATTCTTTATTCTACTACTGGTACATGACTAGGCACAAATAAGTAGGGTTCAGTCTCAAACTTCCTGTGAGCTTAATGTTGCAATGATTTGAAACAATTAGGGTCTGATCCTGATCTAGCCACTTTTAACCCATCTGCAATGCAAAACACAAGTTCAGCTGTACCTATTTAAACAGTTCTTCGGATTACTTTCACTGGTACACACCAACCAATGCTGAAATGTCATTAATACTGGCACATCTAAACGTTATTCATTATGAAGTCCCATTTCCCAACTGGGCAACTCCACATTTCCTGTGGTCATCTAATTAATGGGTGTCTACCAGACTCATTTGAAAATCTTACTGGGTAGTACTCGCACAAAACTAAATCAAGCTCACCACAGCCGAAATAATGCAGCACCCTGGCATACAATTAACTATATAGAGACATACTTTATCCTATGCCTTAGGTGCAATCAATAATGAGTTTCTTTTCCGAAATGTTATGGGGCTATAAGCATAAAATGATAAGCTTGAACTACTTGCGTTTCAATGACCTTTTTCTATTTGGAACCTTACTCTCAGCAAATATGGAGCTAGACACAATTTTATTAGACAATAATATTCCCTACCAGTTCCAAAATTAAACACCTTAATGCCTAAAATATAAATCATTATCTTGTCCGTGTAAAAATTTAATATCTACAATATTAATAAAATGTGAGGACCAAGTAATATATTCTCTGTCCTTCATTGTTCTGAACACACGACTTTTTTTTATAATAAATATTAGTTTGAGCAAAAGAATGATGTTCTGATTGGTTTATAAGGGTTTGAAGCTACAGCTCCAGCCCAGTTGATAGGGCAAGTCTTCAAAAATCCACTGAAGACAGCACTTCGTCCAACCTCACTGTGAACATCCAAGCAATAAAGTGCTATTTGGAGATTGATTTTCACTAATTATTTCACTACTTAAAAAATTTGATTCCAGGAACGGGTTTTGGCTCACCGACTGTAGCTACATAAGCATACACACAAGCGGTGTACCCTAGTTATTTAGGCTGTCACACTACTGCGTAGAGAGAATAAAGCACACCCACAAACAAAAATCTCACTTGCCTTAGCTGACACATGTTGGGTGTCAATTGCCCACAGAAATAATTGAGACAGCTCTCAACACTAAACAAATGTAATCATCTAAAAATCAACATAAAAGACTATAAAATTGATATAAACGTCTAGGACACTCCACCAGCTGCGTTACTGCACAACCTACAGGGTCACTTCTAACTCTCCAATCACCTCTTGGAGGAAATACGTATTCAACTTGAGCATTGCTATTTTAAACAGATAATCACACTCTGTGCTGGTGGGCCAGCCATAACGTTCTTCATCTTTTCAACTCTGAAGAGGTCACAAAGAAACTCTTCTTATGTTTACAAACAATTCTGTTGCAACCATAAAGAGACAACTTTAGAATGCACAATTTATTACCCGTATACAATTTATCACCCATTTAGAAGACAAACTATTATAGTAAAAGCCTAAAGGTGATTCTCTTGCAAGACTAAAGTGAGGAGGGAAAAAAAACCCACAAAGAAAGCTAATCTTAAATCTAATTTCAAAATTTACAATGCTCGTGCCCTTTCCAAAGCTACACAGCAAGACACGTGAAATCAGGAAATACAGCCTAGAGCACAGTAAGAAAAATGATAGGTATAGGCAGTAAGTGAGTAAGCTATGAAACCAATTAGCAAATATATCGTATGATGTATTAGGATGCATGCAGGCAAAGCTGATTGCACTTGGGCTCAAGCTGTTGGACCTATACAACTATATTCAACAGTACTGTAGTGTTCTTAGCTGTGGTATCCCAAATGCAATGGCTTGCTTACTGCGTTGCTGGAGTAAAGGAAACATAAGTAATGGTTCTTAAGACCTGAGGTGTCAGAACCACCACAGACTTTGGAGGGAAAAAAAAAAAGGAGCAAACACATATGGAGTTGGAAGAAAACTCCAGAGACAGAGACACTTGATAGGCAGTGATGGATAGAGAACTTCACAAAATCTCACTCAGCTCTGTGAATCTCTTATTAATAGCTACAGACCAAGGAATATTTATAATTGAAACTTCCTGTGGTTTACCTCTAAATATGTAAATATATCAGTTTACTTTTTTAATACTCATTCAGGTATTGGATTGGAATAGACTGAAATGCTCTTCCACAATGACCAGTCATTTGAATTTCTGAATTTCCTTTTTGTTTCTTACGTGGTTATAGGGGGTTGTGAGATTATTTAGGCTAAAAGTGTTTCTACTGGATACTTTAACTCTCAAAGTTGACACAACATGACGAGTCTCGCTTTCCAATCCCACTGAAAAGCGTTAGCCCACAACAACTTCCCCAGGGTGAGACTGTTGCCAAGTAATACAATACTGCTGCATACACTACCCCTGTTTCCTTCACAGGTGTAGTCACACCTTGCTATAGTCTAGAAAACCTCCCTTTCCAAGGGGACTCTTGAGAACGCAGGCAGCTGAGCATAAATCTGGGCAGCCTAAGGGCTACTCTAATTAACATGGGGTAATGTACCTCTACCCCTGCTATCCCCAGAATTACAAGACATGACTTCAGTCACCTGCATTTGTTCAACCTTACTTTGCCACTGCTAGGACAGAAGACTGAGGTAGTTTCATAGGGCACTTTCTTACATCCCCTTTTCCTTGATTTGATACTCTGATAATCTCTAATAATCTCTTTGATGTTCTTTGATCCTCTTCTCTCAGATTCTCTTATAGTCAATTCTCTTGCATTCTCTTCTCTCAGATTCCCTTCTCCTGGACTTTGTTCCTTGGATTCTCTTTGAATTTCGTCTCTTGGATTCTCTTAAATTCTCTTAGCTGATTTTCCTAGATTCTCTCAGATGATTGTCTTAGAATCTTTAAGATGATTCTCTTAGATGATCCTCTTAAAATGTCTGCCTTGCATTCTCTTACACTCTCTTCCGCTAGAAACTCTTCTACTGGAATCTCTTCTCTTGTATTCTCTTCTGTTAGTATTGATTTCAAACCATTCTCCTGTATTCTCTCTAGACTCTCTAGAATCTCCTCTCTTCTCTTACATGCTCTTCTGGTAGAATCAAACCTCTTAATCTCTTCCAAACTCTGAAAATCTGACTCTTGCCTTTTAACCCCTTACATTCTCTTCTGTTCCAACCTTTCAGAAGCTCTTGGAAGCTCATCTCCTGTAATCTCTTGCACTCTCTTCTGTTTTAGAAACTCTAAAAATCTCCTAGGATCTACTCTCCTATATTCTCTCGCACTCTCTTCTGTTTTAGAAACTCTAAAAATCTCCTAGGATCTACTCTCCTATATTCTCTCGCACTCTCTTCTGTT
>JBCJKH010041786.1:3249-18577 GCA_039877255.1 Loriculus beryllinus | reverse complement strand
TAACTAAGGTATAACACAAACCACTGCTGCTACCACCAATAATAATAATGATAAGGGAAATAACAAGGGAAGAGAATGCAACCGCTCACCACCCACCAACTGATACCCAGCCTGACACCCAGCAGCGATCTAGCCCTTCCGGGTAACTGCTGCCAGTTTATGTACTGGGCATGACGTGCTGTGGTATGGAATACCTCTTTGGTTAGTTCGGGTCAGGTGTCCTGTCTCTGCTTCCTCCTGACTCTGCCTTCTCCCTGGCAGAGCATGAGACTCAGAAAGTCCTTGGTGAGAGTAAATGTTACTGAGCAACAACTAAAACCATTGGTATTATCAGCACTGTTCCCAGGCTGAGTCAAAAACACAGAACTGCGTCAAATACTAAGAATGTGAAAAATGGCTGCTACTGCTGAATCCAGGACACTATCATCAAAAGAATGTGTACAGTGCCTTTGGTTGTATAATGTTAAGGAAAACACAGAGGAAAACATCTGAAGGCCAAAGGTACTACAGAGAAATAGGACCTAAAGTGAAGTATTTCTCCCGAAGTGCATGTAATACTGGAATTATTAGTCATGTTGATGCTATACCATAAAATTATGGCAAGTGACAATGTTACTAGGAACCTAGAGAGCATTATATATCATCATAATATTGTCACATGATTTAAGTAAACTTAGTCATTATTTTCTCCTCTACTATAACATTTCAAAGGTAGCAAACTTATTGATCCAGAAGTATTGGGAAGTATCCTTTATATAGAACTTTGAAATAAATAAATCCATTTTCTGTGGTTGATTATATGCATGAATGCATATTCTATTTGACTAGTTATTGGAAAAAATGAACTTCTTTAGGTATAAAATCTTGGAAAAAAAAAAAAAAACAGTGCTGGGGGGAAGAATGAAAGAAAGTTTTGAATCATATGTTCTAATCAAATAAGCATGAATCTTTGCTTTGAAAAGAAGTTGCAGTCTGGCCAAAATGAGTTAAAGATCCTAATTCTCAAGAGCAGTATGTGAAAACTTTCTGAAAATTTGTAGTCTACAAATTATGGTTGGCCAGTTCAGTGTCCTAGTTCAGTGTATATTCCAAGGCTTTTATAAATTGTAAATGCAAGTATGCAATGTACAATCTATTTAACTAGTGGCTTGTTGTAATTTATTTTATTTTTCACTATATACTTATTTGGTTGTCAACAGTGCAAACAGGTCTCTGGGCACATTCATAGATTTACCTCACAAGGAATAGTGTTGTAAATATTCACTTACTGGATTATAAATAGTACTACGAGCTCAGTGTTCTGTATTTTTATCAATGTTCTAAAGACACTAATTACAGAAGTAGCAGAAAGATTATAGAAAATGTAGTTTCCTTGAAAATGGCAGTTTTCAATGTTCTTAATGACAGCCACTGCTTACCTGATGTGTGGTGTTCCATGTACCTTAATAATTTTTGTTACCAGTTAAGCAACTTATAAATTAACATTTTCTGAATGAATGTAATATAAATTTTCTTTACTTTTCTTTATTTTGAAAGTATTTCCAATTTAGTAATGGAATGAAATTTAAAAAAAATCTAATTTACATTATAAACTGTCTAAAATGAAAAGGCATTTCATGTGCCTGAAAAGTGAAATAAAGAACTGACGTTTCATCAACACTTTTTTATGAGTATTTAAGATGTAGAAGAAAATACATTTTAAGAAGTAAAAAGAAGTGATATGAGAGAGGGGGGAAAAAAAAGAGGAAGCTAGAAAGCATAGAAGGAATTCTGAGATATAACATGTAGTTGGCAGTATTCTCATGGTTAACTGCAACTTCATAATTACTTTAAAAGATAGAATTAAGTTTATACATAGCCATTTAAAGCAGTGACAAAATTTTGGAGTTTCTAGTATTCATAAAACTCTCACATATTTTCACAAAGATATGTAGCTGTTAGTCTAGGGACATCTAAATGAGTAACAGTGATAATGCAGAAAAATGTCTAAACATCAAGAAAGCTGAGTTATCATCCAACCTGCAGGCCATTAAGCATGCTATGTACCATCTGAATAACCTCAGCCAAGAGACCACAAAAGTAGCTTAATGGTAATCTACCTAACACTTGCTAATGCTTTGCAACTGCACAGTTCAGCAAATGTACAGCACCCAGACTTAACTGTATTACCCAATTCTGAGCAGATTTGAACATGGATTTTGGAAAAGCAGAAAAATATTCTGTATCTTTAGCTATATTAACGTAGGCCTTGTGCAACTTCTTCTTTTAAAACAGTTTTAAAATGGAACAGCATACACACTGGACTTCTGCATTTTAATTCTTAGAATTCTCACCTTAAAGGAGTTTGGGACTATCTGGCATAAATTTATCATTTCAAGAATATTTTATGTATTATTTAAAGACTATTTTTGTAGTTGTTTTTTGGGTTGGTTTTTTTTTTTTCTGGTTTTGAGGGGCTTTTTTTTTATTATTAGTGAAAGTATAATTTAAAAAGTTGAAAACACTTTTGGGACTTTTACACTTTAGCTGCTCCAATGATTATTACAATATTTACACAAACTAGAATAATTTCTGCAATAAAAGACTGGGAGAACGTCACTCAGAATGCCACATAGCTCAGTATTTGAATACCAAATAATAAGAAAGCAAATAAAATCAATCAGATCAAAAACCTTACCATGTCTTAGAAAAATTATCTTCTTGAATTTAAAAGAGATTGTTCAATACCTTCAGTAAGAAAGAAAGACCTAATCTATTTTAGCTGCTTTAGGATAAGTTTAACATGTAGAATTCCAAATATAAAATACATTTAAGGCATACCTTTCTAGATGTTCACCACAGCTTTTATGCTACCATCACTTTAGTGTTATTTTCTTCATTGTGCTAATTTCTGTAAACCATACTGCAAGACAAACATTTATAGTGACACAACATCCTAAGAGTTAAGCATTGCAATGGCAGCTTCACCTATGGGAAAATACCCAGAATAAAAAAGCACAAACCAAACCAAACCAAAAAACCAAATCCCTCAAAAAAACATCTTTTATTTATTAAGCCTCACTTTATGCGTTCAGATTAATAGGTACATACTTCATACAACTTCATAGAATCATAGAATATCTTAGGTTGGAAGGCTGGAAGAATCATCAAGTCCAACTCTCTGCTCTCCTCGCAGGACTACCTAAAAATAAATCATATGACTAAAAACATCATCCAGATGCTTCTTGAACTCTGAGAGGCTTGGTGCCATGACGACCTCCATGGGAAGCCTGTTCCAGTAACCGATCACCTTCCCAGTGAAGAACCTTTTCCTAGCATCCAGTCTGAACTTCCCCTGACTCAGCTTCATTTTCTCATGTCCTGAATTTAATCTCATGTTTTATCTGTAACTGGTATAGACTCTTAACATCTCTTAATCATCTAAAAATCTCTTCCCTTGTAAAAAGTAGGATAGATGTTTATTCCTTTTTCCTTCTGATTACACTAATGGAATTTAGCAGTGATGTGGGTCATGATGGTTAGCCATATAAAAATAATTTGCTGGCAAGTAAACTAGTCTTGATATCTATAGCACTGATGTGATATTTTAGTCTGAGACAAGGATTTCTCAAGGTTGCTTTTTTTTTGTCTGAGAACTTTAACCTTAATTTCAGGGTAATCATGAAACTGGAGATGGGAACACAAAAATAATGAGCATGTCCCTGCCCATTGCAAGGGGTGTGGAACTAAATGATCTTTCAGGTCTTGGGTTTAACCCAAACCGTTCTATGATTCTTTGAGACATGTATGCGGCATAGTCTTTCAACTGAGATAGCAGCAATGAATTTATCCAACCTTTAACAATACTACTTTCTTGGTAAGTGTTTTGCCTGATAAAACTGAAATGTAAAAAGTAAGGAGCATCAATGACAAAAATTTCAACGGGCTAAAAAAAACCATAGCAAGGTGTGAATCCTAAAAGCCAGGACAGAGAAATACAACTAATGTTTGTGTGAGAATAGAAACATGCTTACCTGGATGAGCATATGGAAATTATTTATTACATTAAATGCACATATTCCAGAAGTATGACTCCAAATAAGGTTGATGATTCTTACGCTTGTTCTGAGAAGCCTGTCCTTAGGAATAACATGATGTTTCCTTACTATTCAGAAGACGAATAAGCAGTGTTTGTTTATTCAATGCAGTGTCAGCCTACATAGTGCTCTTTTTTAAAAGCTAGATATGACATTTGTGTGTGTGTGTGTGCTTCTGGCATGAAAAACAAGCTACAGTTTTTATGTAATTTCAGGTAGAAAATACAAGTAATTTGTCAAATGAAGTAGTGAATTTATCAAACATCTCTTCATTTTTAATCTGATCTTTAACAGTCGAAATTTTAAAATAAAAAATAACATAATTTTTACTTTTGTTACATAAAGTAACAAAATTGGAAAGAGTTTGCAATCAGTTGTTTGTTTATACAGGAAAGCATCATATTTATCAATAAAATAAGATGTTCATTTACTCACAGTAAGTGGCTACAGGATTTTACATAATCCCTTGAGCTAAAATAGTCTACTCTAAAATTTTGCATTGCAACCTGGAATGATCAGAACAGAACTCATCATAGACTGATAAAGCAGTTTGGGTTGGAGGGGAACTTTAAAGATCACCCAGTCCAATTGGCTAAAATTCTAAATGAGCTGACATTTTCTCCGGATATACTCATTTTCTCCTATCAAGATTGACATCTCTTTAGCCAACATTAGCTATAGAGCTGTAACTGCACCATCATAACTTCATGATAAGGAACTTATGGATAGGTACAGCAAAGAATAATACTGTCTTGTCCAAAACCACTACCTATATTGAAAAAGAAATTGTGCAAAGTAAAAATAATTTTTATTGAAATATTTTAAAGAGTTAATGTGGTTTTTAAAAAGCAAAACTATTTCAATGAATATGAAAGCTAAAGATATTTGCTTTTCTGTAGGTGTATATCCCTTGTTTGACTTTCAGCAGGATTATTTGAACACTTAGGAATACTTCTACTTACCTATCAATATTTTTTAATTGAATACCATGAGCAAAGAGGCACATTTTTAGATAAAGAGGCAGAAAAGGGTTTTTTTCACAGTAGTATCATATTTAGCATAAATTTTTAATCTGATCACTTTAATTTTTTTTTATTCTAGTTTTCTTATTAATTAATTATCTTTTCATTCCTTCATCACTTGTTAGTCTCTTTGTCCTTACATTGTTAGTCTCTCTGCACTGATATCTTCAGTACTTGGCTTCATTCCTTACCCATTTCTCTACATTGTAGGCTTTCTTTGAAATTGTTCAAATTGATCAAAAATTATTGAAATCAGGTTTTTTCCTCTCTATAACTGATCCACTTGCTAAATAGAAAACCTTAGTCATTAATCTGAAAATAAAAAAGGTCTAGGGAAAGGTTTACTGGTATTGGGAAAAATCAAATCTTACTCTCTAGTGAGAAAATCTTTATAAATTTTCCAAGAACCTTTAGGAACATAAGTATATGCACTCTTTTCGGAAATTTTATTGAACTTGGCAAAGGGAAACACAAACATTGCCACGTAAATATACATGGGCTAAAAAAGTTTTTGTGGTTTTCTTTCATTAAAAAAAAAAAAGGCTAAATTATATTTTGTAAATAAAATGGTCTTCTAAATATTAGCAAAGAGGAAAAAAGCTGTAGTATTTCTCATTAAGGAAATAAAAAGTGCAAATTGTTGTATTGTTAATTCTTGAAACTTTTCTTGGGCATAGAAGAATTATATTGCAAGTTTTTTTAAATGTTGAACTTGTTCTGCATTCAATTTCAATTGAAATGGAAAATCTTAGCAATTTCATTAAAGTCTTCAGAAATAATTGATCTTTTTCACCATTTTTTTGTGGAGTTTTTTTAAAACTTATCTAAAGTCATGAATTGTCAGTAAGGGAAAAAGGGTATTATTTCTTGCAGGTGAAAAGTGTTTTTGTGTTTTATTCCATTTCAGATGTGTTACTTCAAGTTCATTTACTAAGTGTTCTACAGCAGCACATTTTTTACTGCACTAGCACACCTTTTATTGGGTGCTAATGTACAGTCTATGTATGGGGTTTTATCTATATACTTACAGACAGTGCTTTTACACTTCACTGAGAAATTTGCCCCTAAGAAATTTTCAAGACAAAAAAGTTTAAACGACACTGGTGTTTAAAGTAGAAACAATGCCTTATACTCATTTTCTGGCACATGTCACTGTTGTTGGATCACCAGTGATCTAAACAAATTGCTTTGTTGAATTTTTCAGAATAGCCTTATATTGTATTGCAGTGCTCACTAAATACAGCACATGATTTCCCACTCTGAATAAACCCAGTCTGAACTCTTCCGCTTGAGCTCTGATAGAAAAATAGCATCTGGGCCAACCACATGAAAGTAAAGCAACTCAAGTTCAGGAATAGGTTTGGGACTAGCTCTAAAATCAGCTGCATCTTTGGCTGCAAAAGTAATTTAGCAGGGTTGAAACTCTTCAGTTCTTCAGACAAGATATGGCTGGTTGACCTCCTTTCTCATGGGTAATACAAGTTATAAGTTTCTTTGTTGAACTTCTCATGGTTTCTTCAAATAAACAAACAAAAAGACTTGGCTGTTCTGTGGAAAGTGGCATATTAGTTGTCAGTCCAATATCCAAGCGCTTATCAAAGGCTTCTGCCATAGGCAGAGAATGATTTTCTAGAAATATGTGAAGCTCTTTCATCTTAAAGTGAAGTGGGATGGACCTCTGAGTCCCAGAATGTACTGAGAATTGTATGTTCTGAGCTACCCTATAAGTGAAGTATGCAAATAGCTTTCTGTCCTCGTTCTGGTAACCTTGAGAAACAAATGACAAACTGAATACATGCAGCTGACATCTACTACCCAAACTTGTAATAAACGTTCTGTTTCAGGCAGTATATAGCAATAAAAAATGCTGTTTCAGGATGTGGTCACTGAGTTTGGAAATTTACATGGTTCAATAATACAGGAAAGACTACTTTTCAAGTAGTTTGTGTATTTAATTTTCATACCCTCAGCCATAAAGAGTGCTTAAGCGCAAAGTTGAGCAAAATAACATATTTGTTCAGAGGTCTTTCTCAAGCTTTGGCTTTCCATATTGATGAGGTGCACAAAATGAGATGCATTGCAAAAGAAGTCCTAAAATGGCCCTTACAAAAGAGAGGTATGTTTATTCCTTACTTATGCAACTTTTCCTGTGTCTTATAGAGCAAAAATTCAACATGAAACCCCAAAGAGCAAAAGGCCTGCATGAATTTAGTGACAGATGAAAAAAGCTACAACAGGATTAAAAAGCTACTAAAGCATGAATTATTAGTAAACAATTCAATTTTTAGGAAAATTAGATTTTTATAGAAGTCTGGAAATTTCTTTGAAAAAATAATTTTGCAAGAAAATATGCTTTTGTAAATAAAATTATGAATGAAGAAGGAAAAAGTAAATTTTAAAATGGGGGAGAGTGAATATGAGAGGTAAAGGGCAAAATTTTCAGGGTTGAACTGTAAATAAATCCTAGTCTATAATGCATTATAACTGTGGCAGTACTGAATTTAGGACTATGCCAGCTATGTACAAGATCTATAAAGTTCAGAAAGAGATAAAATTATAGTTTGGGCAGATGGTTTGCAGTTGGGTAAAAGTTAGAAATTGCTACCAGAAATGTTTCATTCCAGTTAAAACCTGTACCAGTATGGGAAGAAACTGTTAAAAGAACTTGGATAGAAAATTAAAAGCTTTGCTAAATAAAAATTAAGAATAACAGTAATATTCATTGTACTTGAGGTTTATATAAACTGTACTTCTTCTGCTTTTATGATATTCTTGGATCTTACTGGACTAAAAAAATATATTATTTTCTAATTTCACACGGATCACTGCCTTCCAGGTCTGGCCAACTGTGTCTTTTTTAAGGAAAGTCAACTTAAGAAAATCTTGAAAAGGCACAGGATCTCTTTCAGAGTTTTGAGTATCATCAGTACTCACTGAAACAGAAATAAATCATACCTGTGATTGTTCAGCACATTTCAGTACAAGGCCTATAAATATTAATGCCACATATTAGAAGCCTTGCATTCTGGAATTTATATATAGTGTACATAAATCATAAGTGGTCTTTAACTATCAGTAGATATATTGAATACTTCACAGATGAACACCTTTGAAACCTCTGAGAAGAATAGGAACTAAAACAGTGAATGAAATAAAAAAAAAAATAATCTGTGATTAACTAATATTCAGTAAATATTTCCTCTTCTGTTTACACAAAGGAATGAAAAAATGGCTAGCAAGGAGAAACCTAACAAAATCCAACTGACCAAACCCCCAATTTTTTTTTTGATGTTAAAAAAAAATCTATTGAAATTACCAAAAATGGCTGTACAGAATTTGATAAATTTTAGAAGCAAAAAAATGCAATCATTTGGCTAGAATAGTGATGACACACTGTCTATGAAAACTGTGGAGTCTATTGTCACTGGAAGAAAAATAGAGAAAGTGAGTATTTTCTAAGACAGAAAGTGAAGTAGATGGCATTCTGACATCATTTCTAGGTATAGCTTTTATATCTCTATGATTCTTCCACCCCATGGACTTGGTAACAGAAAAAAGGAATCAAAAATCATACATGCAGTTCAGTGATTTTCGCACATGATTAAACTGAGTAGGCAGTGTAGTTGCTACTAATCAAAACAAAACTATCCTCTACAGAGGAAAAAAGTTAAAATAGTTTCACTTAGAAATACTTCTAGTACTTTAACTTTCAATACTCTTTTTTTTTTTTTTTTTTTTTTTTTTTAAAGAAATTAGCTGTACGTTAGCAGCCTGCTGTTAGCTTCTTTTCAATTATGGGATCAGCCTAAGAAAACAAGTATTTTTTTCATTCCTCTTCACTGTAGTAATTTAAACTAACAATGAAATATCCAGACAGAAATAGAAAAAGAGCCTAGCTTTACAAAACATAAGAAGCAATTAACACAAATATCTAAAAAAAAAATAATCTTTATTGTTGGAAAAAAGTTGATATAAACATTAAAGAAGGAAATTGATAGGTCAGGGACTCAACTATCACTAAATTGTGTACTAGAGCAAAAAAGAAGACAAGTCCATGAAGGGAATACAAACAGCACTTTACTCCCCCCCTAAATCATGAAAGTTTTAATTCTGCATCTTTCTATGAAATCAGACGCATAAATTTAGAAGAAAGCAAAGTAGCTTTATATTTACCCCTTTATCCTGGAAAAGAAGAATATTTCACTTCTTGTGGGATCAAAATTCTAAAGCTGTGGTCTCATCTGGGTTTTCAGTAATTGTATATTGCCCAAGACATTTGGAAAAGTCTACTTTATTGTGCTGGTTCCAGCTGACTCAGTCTAACAGCAGAGGCTTCGCAATAACCCACTCAAACTCTGTCTGAGAAGTTCATTGCTTGGAACTGCAATCTTCACCATTGTACTTCAAAATTAGTTCATCTTCAGTGTAAGATGAGAGACAACCAAAACCTCAAAATTTTACTCAGAGAAATGTGAATTCAGTTAATGGCATCTAAGTCAAGACAGGTAATGTAAAAGACTAGCACTTAAAAAAACAGTAGGAATGGCAACAATGATATAATCAGTAAGGGTTTCAAATGAACATGCCGAAGCCCTCGAGCAGTAGAGTCGAAAATGGAAAAAACTTGGGGAATGTGGCCTCTGAGCTTCGTTTGTTCTCTGGAATATATAATTTCTGTTGTAAAGCAAAAAGAGGCACTTTCATACACTTAGATAAATTACCTCTGTCTATAGTATTAGTATAATAATGACAACAACAATAATAAAAGATTTTTTTCTACTGCATTTAGGATACAATAATGCTAGCTAGTTTGGAGTTGAAAATCTCAGCATATTTCTTGAACTTGAAACCTTTTTACAGAGAGGTTAACAATTTAACCTTTTGGACCCATTACCAGAAGTCCAATACTGAATGTTTTAATACTTAATTACCCTTTGTCACTGCACAGTAGAGAGGGCAGCAGGAAGGTGAGGTTATTAAAGCAATAAGCACCTGCAAGAATCAGGATGACAAAAAACAGGAGCAAACTGAAACATGACTAATAAGCTAAAGTGGCTGATGAAATCTGATTCTGAAAATGAGAACTTTCCTGAAATCCAGGTTGATGAAAATATATTTGATAGGTTTTTATACCCTTTCTTAAGTTTTATATTAAAATACAATTTATGCAGTAATGTTGTTTTAACAAAAGCATTGTGTAACTGGAACATTATACCAAAGCCTCTCAGAATATTGAATTCTGCTGTAATGAACTCACCAGTTTGTTTACTTTTGGGTTTTTTGTGGGTTTTTTTGCACTTTTGCAGATCTCAGATAGGGTTGAACAAGTTTCACTAAGAACAAGGAACAGCTAAGCATTTTAGGAAATTCTCTGTGTGTGTATATTTATATATATGAAAGTATAACCCCTCCACAGCAGGATTATTTTTTAATATAATAATTGAAAACGTTATCTGCTTAAAATTATTATCAAAATGACAATTTGAGAATCCAATAAAAAGGAAATTAACACAATCCTATAGCTAATTTGTATAATTGAGCTTTTATTTGTTTAATGTGAGTTTTGAGTATAACGCTAATAAATCTGCTTTTTTAATACTTTTTTACAAGGTTCATAGTACTGTCAGTATCATTCTTTCTTTAATAACTTAAAAAATTATGAATTATAGATTTGAAGGTGTCACAGTTTTGATAAAGCATGAAAAAAATGAGATTCAGACATCTTATTTCCTAAGTAGTTATCATGAAAGAATGTCTAACATTTTTAAAAATTTAAAGTATTTCAAACTAAAGACTTGTACAAATCCTGATCTTTATTCAGACAAAAAAAAAAAAAAAAGAAAAAAAACCCCACAACAAACAAACAAACAAACTTCCTCAGTCCCAAAGGACCCTTTTATTTATGTATGTCTAAAACCTCTCGGTTCTCATTGATTTTACTGCAGTTTTGTAGCATTCCTTGTCATAAAGGAATACATCACTTACTGAGATGCTGAAAAAAGCCAAGAATCTTTTGATTTTTATCCTTTGATACTGATGGATTTTCATTTATCAGCATGAGTCCATCTTTTTATGTGGCAGGAGAAATTTCCAGAAAAATTTTGCTCACCAAAATCATTTAGAAGCTGGTTTACACAATTTGAGCACCCAAAAGATTATCTTGATGTCATTGCCTGATGAAAACTAGATTCTATATTAAAAAACAGGTTTCTCAAAGAAATCAATATTAAGAACAAGATGAAAAATGTATGGATGAGAGAACAGATGCATTTTTAGGTGTACAAAACTAAGTTTTGAAACACTGCCTAGACCTTGCATTTTGCCACTCTTTGATGTCTCTGGGTGATCCCACCTGTGCTAACACTTCAGGTTTCATTACTGTTTATTGCTTCATCCAGGAACAATAAATTTTAAAAAATGTATATCATCTGTTGCAAATGAAACAATTAAAATAGTAATAACAAAAATAATAATGTTACAGTAGAAGAAATCTAAGCTTAAGAAGTGATTTCAGACTATCTTAGCTTCAACTTAAACATCTCTGTTGGAGATAGTGTTACTAACCTAGGAAAAAAGTAACAAAACTTCAATATTTTCTGCTGTTTAAATTAGGTATCCTGTTTTTTGACGGGTTTTTTTTTAAGAATTTTATCCTTACACCTCTGCTTTTCAATGTATTCTGTTAAAGATGTTTGGTTTTAACTTATTAAAAACTGAAAGTGATATATTATTGATAATTACCATGTCCATTTTTTTTCTAAGCAGAATTCAAAAGTCAAGTTATTTTTAACTTAATAACAACGAAGGTGCTGCAAGAAATTTCAAGTTCTGAGTAGGACTTCTAAGGATTTATTGATTTATTTAAATATGTGTTATTATTAGAAATGCATTGTTTCTGAAAGTAGGATTCTGCCATCATTGAAGTCAGCAGTATCTTTGCTATTCCTTTCATCAACACTAAGAATTCCCTTACAATCTTTTAAAGTTTTGCCAAGTTTTTTTGCATGAATATTACCTCATCAACCAGATCAAATTTTATTTTTTTATTTTAATTTTTTTTCTTGTTTGCAGAAAGTGTTTCCTTTTCTTCTTCTTCCAGCTCAGAAACATATTTCACTTTATATGACAGATCTTAAGTCCAATATATTGCATGTGAAAAAATACAACAGAGGAATTAAATCACTTCGACCTTGGGAATCAACAACATTTTTGAATGTGATAGAGTCAGTCCCAAACTCAGTGTAACTATAAACTTAATGAATTCCTGACACAAATATGTCTAGCTCGCAAAATCATATTGGCTAGAGTGTTCTGTCCTTGAATATTTACTTCTTAAAAAAAAAAGTCTACTTCCAAGGCAAACTTTTTTTTTTTTGTGAGTTTGTTTGTTTATTTGATTAAGGGTTTTGTATGTGGGTTTTTCAAAAAAACCCCAACATCTAACAGGTATTCTTTATAGGAATGAGGAAAAAAAGCTTCTTAAAGAATACCAGTGAAGACAGAAACCCCACAACAATCCAGAAGTTACTTCAATTCATCAGATTGGCTGTCCATCTAGCTCAAATTTATGACTCAAATAAAAAGAGATTTTTAATTAGTTTGCAAAAAGTGTAAAGGAAAATAATATATGCAAGAAGCATGTAATTTTACTTTTTTTAAAGGTTGAAATAATGTTTAATATGCTGTAACTTGTCAAATTTCCATACTTCTTTTCTCCAGTAATATAAAAATACTATGTTACAGATCGTGTACTTTCATCCAATTTTTAAAATATTGTCTTTTGAATTTGACAGATGTCATCAGTTTGATGTTCTTACTTTCATTTACATTGAGTAATGTAACAAAAAAAAAAACAAACCTAGAGTACCTTTATTCATCATAATATTTTGTTAATGCTTTATTAAAGCTATCTGAAATACAAGCTAACTTTCATTAATGACTTTCATAAATACGTCTGAGTAGCTAAAATTATTTCTTTCTGTTACAGACTTCCTTGCTTTTGGAATTCATTTAAGACCTACAAGCCTCTGTCTTACCTTGCTAACTTGAGTATTTAATCTTCTTCACCTTATCATCCCAAATTCAAATTGTCTAATGGAAACAGAAAAGACAAAATTCAACCCAGTGCATGTGATGGGTCCAAAAGAAAAGCAGTGAAGAGGGGATGGGGAAACTTTTGATCTTTTATTTTCGCATTCTGTGCATAATCAGACATGGCTAGAGACAGAATCTCCTGTCTGTCTCCTATCTGTAACATTATTCCAGGTATATTTCAAAAACTTTGTTTCAAGTTTTCTGTTTCTGATAACTATGCATTGATTAGTTCTTGTAGTTAATTGGTTCTTTGAAGTAGAGACTTTTGTAATTTCTAAAGTACATTATTATTGCAGGTAAAAATATTCTTCCTTTTAAAAAATTTATCTAAGCTTTGAATCCAGCCTTTGATTTATAACTGATTTGCTCAAATAACCCAGGTACGTTTACGATATAATTATTTTCTCTTGTCTTTCTGATACAGCAGGAGAGGGTTTTATTTGTGTGTCTACATGCCTCCCATGAATCTATTCTAATGTGTAGTGTTCGTATAAAAAGAAAAAATTCAATTTCCTTTTTCTAATTTGTAGTGTTCATATAAAAAAAAACAATTCAATCTCCTTTTTATTTCTACTACAGATCTCAAGTGTATGGGGATTTAATTTCTCTAGGTACTTAATGCTGATTATCATTACTAATTATAAATAGCAATCTCTTTTATACTAAAGAGACTGAAAATGTCTTTTCCATTTGCACATATATTTTTAAAAATCTAAGTAGAGTCATAGTATGATTTTTAGTACTATTATTTCCAAGAGACTGCTAGATAAGTTTCTATAATGATTAGTGCTATTGAGCGCTTTAACTCCAGTTGCTGTAACTCGAGCCACCAATCTCTCCGAATTGCTCAGGAGTTAAAGATTTGGGACTGTTTCACTTCCCTTGGGCTATTTTACCAAATAGCTAAAGGGGTTGAAAAAATAGCTTTAGGGGATGAAAAAATATCTTCATGGAACTCTGTTATATTCTGAAAATTCAAACATTATATCAGTTTGGATTTGAGTTACTGACATCACTTACTTGAAGACAATAGGTACTACTAAATATCTAGACCACCAATTTTAAATGCCATCACAGGGTCTGCAAAGCAAAAAATGCTTAAAGCAGGGGTTGAAGAAAGCAGTTCAGATAGTCTAAATTAGGTTCCCCATAGAAGTGTACATACAAAGTCAGTCTGAAGTAAAGTACAGTACTGCTTTATCATAAGATGTGGGAATATTGGCCAGCATTCACTGGTCTGTGGAAGGTAGGCATATTCACACAGGGCCCAAGGAGGAAGATACTGAAACATTTCAAGAACAATTTGGAAAACCTGTATATTGGAGAGCACAGTATTTCCTTGGATTTTAGATGTGTGATTCAAGCTATACGTAACAACTTACATTCATACTGCTGAATTCCACTCACTAACACCATGCACTGTCTATAGACGGCAGAAGCGTATATGCATCCAGAGAGAAATTCAGATCCTACACTGTCACAGGTTAAAGCCTGCCTGAAACACTGGTCAAATAAGTGAGACTTTGCAGACATCTGCCTGGTTTGAAGTCATTAGATTATTTTGGTATGCACTGGAAAAACAAACCAAACACAAATGTCCATAAGAAGGCCTACCCCAAAGCACTGTAGGTGAGGTCTGTACTCTGTGCTGTACTAATGGTTTAGCTGTGTGTAGGGAAAAAAAAACAACACAAGAAAACAAGCAAGCACATATGACCTGTTAAAAACTTCACTTCCTTGTGACACAATTGTGGAGAGAGACCAGTAAGTAATAGGAGGCCCAGTAGCACCTTCTAAGAGCCTTTTAGATATGGAGAAAATCAAGTAAATTGGCTTGTAATGAGGTAGTCAATGATGTCATCTGCATCTAACCATCTAGGTTAGAATAGCAGTACTGAAACACTGGTGACAAAAGTGTCTGATTATGGGGAATATTCAATATGGACACCCAACATCCTATAGATGTGTGAGCCCATGGTGGAACTTCTGTATGTTGTTGAATGATAGCTAGAGAGTGTCCTCTCACCTCGGTCCGTGTTACTGGTCACACCTGAACTGCAGAAGCCAAGGCTTTGATTGGTGTGACTATGAATGGTCTGAGAGCTGTAGAATAGCAGTCTTGAAACAGAAATTATT
>JBCJKH010041784.1:0-22667 GCA_039877255.1 Loriculus beryllinus | reverse complement strand
AAGATGGGGCAATGCCACATGACCAGCACCTACATTTGCTGGCTCATTATCTCTGCCGCCAGAACACATCGGTAAAAGGAGTTTTCTACGTCAGTTTTACATCAGCCTTCAACTTTGAGTGGCTGAGGTGACAATCACAGTTGCAGTGAAGTCAACAGCAATTTTGTCCCTCAGTGCAGTGTCCCAGTTAAGGAGCAGATATTGTAATAAAAATATTTCACAGCCATCGGCTCTGTATGAATTATCAGCAGCTGTCAGTTTTTATACTGAACGATAAAGCCCAATAAAATACACGGTATCTTTTTAAGTTATAATGCTATAAGGATGAAAAATTCAGTCCATTCCAAGGGTTAAACCCAAGCTTCTTCTCTAAAGTTTCTATGGCAACTAGATGCAATCTATAGTGATATTGTAGTTAATGAAATGTTTCTTCCAGACCAACAGGGCAACATGTAGCATTCAGTAATGAGGCATGTCTTTGGGGAAAGAAGAGTGGCATCAAAGCTGCCTTCTAGCAAACTATATTGCATGCTAAAAGCCTAGGGTAAAATGTGTCCTGAAGTCCAAATTCCCTTCTGTTTATTCACAGTGCTTCCGTCGTGTCTGCTCTGGTGATTAGAAACACTGCTGATAAGAACATTACTTTAGAAGAAAAATAAGAAAAAACCCATATTTGATCACTTCCTTAACTGAATCATAAAAAGAAGGGAAAAGCTTGTAAAGAAGATTTTTTTGTGCGTGTATCTAAAAGAGGTTTATTTTTCCTTACAAATGGAATAGCTGAATGTTGACATTTGATGTCAGCATGCTGTATCAGATCTGTGCATGTGTGTGAATCATGTGGATACAGATTAAGTCTCTTTGTCCTTGTACTGACTTCTCGGAAACTGAAATATGTCTTAACCCCAATGCAAAACCCAAACAACACATTTTTCAGCCTAGATTTATCCCATTAGATAAAAGACAAAGCAGATAAAAGATGTGAAACCTGTGCAAGTGTTTCTGAGAGTTGGAGGCAGCAACTCAGACCCAACACTGCAGCCGAGTGGTGACACTAACTCCTCTGGTCCCTTATGTCAGGAGCTGACAGTGCTGCCAACTATTCGCTCCTGGAAAGCTGTTTCTTCCCTGCGAATAGGGTCAGAGCTCTTGCTCTGATGAAGAAGGAAGACACTCAGCTTTGGGGCAAGACTTTGGAGCTTTGTCCTTGTAGGCCCTGCAAACTTGCAGGAAATCTCCCAAATAGGTAAGTAAATATGACCACAGATATCTGATTTTGGGTGTCCAGGTTTAAGATGTTGGCTGTTGAATTTCTATAAATACTTTTCTTACACACATGCATTGAAGAACTGTATGAATGAGTGATCTATCTAGACCTAATGGATACTTCCCAAACTGCCTCCCTTCAAAGCCACATAAATGCATATGTTAGAGCATGAGAGAAAGTAGGAACAGGCTCTCTCCCTAGTCAAATGAAAGAGAAACCTAAAAAAACATACCCAGAAAACAGAGATTTAATTTAATGGGATGAAAATTAGTTGTTATATACGCATGTGCTATATTTATGTTGTACACAATATAGCTGCTCTGCTGTAGTAATACTGCTATTGTAACTGTGATGGCCTAAGGACATAAAGGGCCTCCAACATAGAAATCCTTCTTCAGGGCTTGGAATATAACTTGGATTTTAAAATGCTGGTCTACTTCTTCCAGTACTGTAAATGGATCTAGTGAGGATAAGGATACTTTTTCTTTCCACTCACCTGGCCTTGCTTCAGACACGTACGCAGGAAGAGAGAATAAAACAGGTTACATGCAACACAAATTCTTACCCTGGAAAGAGAAATGGGTGGCTTATTTCAGCAGGAGAGTTTCAGAAATGTGTTGAATGAGGACTTCAGAAGTTGGCCTTAGGGCTCTAAAGCAACGAGCAGGCTTGTGCTCAGTGCTTGCATGCTGGCTGAGGGGCTGTGGTGCCATGGTTTCTTAGCCACAAAGTAGATGCTTCATTAGGCTCTGGGTTTTTTTGTTTGACAAAGCACTGCTGAACAGTGAAAATGCTGCATCATTTTAACTGGACCCCTCAAGGATCTGCAGCCTTGGAGGAGTGACTCCATGTGGCATTAGATGCTTTCATTTAGACAGCAACATTTGGTAATTTTTAGAAAATCTGGTTTTATTCTATTTAATCTGTTATTTAATCTATTAACTGTAAAATAAAACAACCCTCCTGGCTGTACCCCTGCCTATATACTATTAAAATATAGTGGTAAAGGCTTAACTCATCTTTACTGGCATGCTGGATAAAAGGCAGTGTTTCCTTTGGCAAAAATACAGATAATTTCTTTTACTTTCTGGTTTTTGCAGTGGCATTTACAGCCACATGAAATAAAGAGAAAGATACCTTAAAATATCCTTTTAAACTTTATGCAGCCACTTAAAATGAAGCATGGTAGTAATTTATTTCCAAAAGGTTGGACTTTATAAACATTTTTGCCACTCAGTGAATATTTCCCTCTCCTTAGCCAGGTTAAATTACAATGCATAATGCCTGCACCCTGAAAGGCCTTGTGCCCTCTCTCTGTCCCTCTGTTGCTCTGGTGTTCTTTCTCCACTCATACCAAAAACATTCATGGCTGAAGCGTTGATAGTTAAAGCACTGTTAGGTCCAGAAACTTTATCTTCTTGGACAGGGATGATATTTGCCATTGTTTTAGCAGCTGCATAAGAAGTGTCCCACAGTATTAAACAGAAGCACTCTGTTTTCAGCTTTCTCCTTATTTTTGGAAACTGTTCGGATCACTAAAATAAAAACAAAACTCTTCAGGCAGTAATTTATATGCCTGAGAGAAGGATTTGTTGTTAAAAAATGCATTATGTTAGCAATAACAGTATTTGAGTTAGAGGATATGCAATCAAAAGAGCTGAACACTACAAAAGCATATTTTTACAGCCTGCAGTTGTGTCAAATACAACATCTCACTATACATCTTTTGCTGTTATCTATGTGAGGTTCAGAACAGTATCTCAGTTTGCGATTTCAACTCTGTAGAAAAACCCAAAACAATCAACACAGTCCATCAGCATCACAATAAAATCTTGTGTCATCAGAATTCAATGGAGAGTTCACATCAAATCAGAGCCAATCAGAGCATTTTACTAGGACAGATAGTCATTTTGGTGTAAGGGTATTGCACGTGGCAGCGTGGCAGCTGCTGTGCTATGAAAAGATCACTGTGCATAGTACTGAGGCACAAATAAAGCTGGCCTGGAACCACATTAAGTTTGCTATGGCCAAAGAAATTTGGTTTTTCTGCAAAAGTAAGTCAACTTTGAATTGAATATGCATTTTGCATTTGTATTGATTTCATGCAAGCTTCATTAGACAACTAGCCCATAAATACACTTGCTTTTGAGAGCAGTCTCAGAATAATTACTGTATATGGGCACTGATCAGTTATCTGATGAATTGTGCATTGCAATAACAGAGAAAATTTTCTTTGAGATGGATTATGACTCTGCCTGGCAAAATGTTAGGAAACTCAAGACACTGAACATGTGCATCCAGGACATCTCAGGCTGCTGAGACTCTGTCCTCTCCTCTCACTCTGTATTGGCCCTGGTGCTCATGTGGCTCTGCAATGAGTTGTTTCAGAAAAGTGATAAAAACTCATCTTACAGGAAAGGTCTTTACTTCTTGGTTAGATCAGCTTCCTGCATGAGCAAGGCTAGGAGCACACAGCCAGCAACAAGGGGGAAAGGCTGGAAATAAATTGCCGTGGAGGCAATCTCGGAAGCTTCTTTTGCATCCCAGTGGCAAAATTCCTAACGGGGAGTGGAGGAGGTTGGAAGACCAAACATTTTGGGTGTAGATTCAGTGAAATCTGTTGCTTTCCAGAGGAAGGGACTTGGAAAGCCATGGTATGAGAAAGCTTCTTCACCTTTGCCCCTAGGTAGATCTAGGTAAGCAGATCTGCATGTAGTACTTTCCTTTGCCTTGTTCAGTCATTTGGCTGGTATAGAGCTACCAACAATTCCCATGGTGAATGGAACTAATTCCTTCCTGAATTTTTGCACTGTACAGATAGAAGGTAGAAAATAGAAAATTCCTTGCTGAATATCTGCCCTTTCCTGTTCTTCACAAATCCTTTTTGTACCATACTTAAAGAAAGGATGGTCTTACACAACAAAATCAGTACAGAACAGTACACACACACATGATCCCTGCCCCTTCTAATGCATAGCAAAAATACTGTATGCTGATGGCAGTCTGGGAAGTCCCATGTTGCAGTTAGAAGTGACCTGTCCTTGCTCTTTCATTACTGATGCATTTCCTCACTGTGCTGAAAGATTTGACTCACAGAGCTTTTCAGCACATGACTGTCATCATAGTGAATCAAACACTGTAATATTGCTAAAGCTCATTATTTATCAAACAGGCATAGGACCCAGTTCCAATCTGGTGTAAATGGATATATAAAGATTACTGTACATGTGTTTTTTTCTGGGTCACTCTGATTGCTGTCAGTATAATGCTTCAGATGAGCTGAGCTGATTGTGGCCAGCACTGCAGCTCTAGCAACATGAGATATTAGTGTGTGCTGTTTTACCACCATACCTACAAACTCAGAGTACAGCAGCTTTAATGAATATGGTTGTATAAATCCTGAGATGCTTATAAAAGCACTGCAAGCACTACAATGGGGAAGGATTTTCCCCAAAACAGTGGTGATGAAGTTTGTATAGGGAACTAGGTTTTGGTCCTGAACTTGTTCCCTAAGCTGGAAGAGCTTTTGTGAGTTTTACACAGAGAACAGGTTTATCTTTTAGGAAAGATGACGCAGTCCTGGAGGCCTAGGTGTAGGGCAATGAAAACCAGATCTAATGATGCTTCTCAAACACAGTGAAGTCTGTCATGATAAAAGACCAGTTGACTAAGGAGGGAAAGATTATTAAAAAGAATACACTGCACTCAGGGAGCACGTCCCCTCTTCCTTTTTAATTACCGCTCCACCATAGGTATGAAATTCAAGGCTTCAGTATTCTCCTGTCTGGACTCAATGCTGTAGCAAGCAGCTTGTTTTAAATGATGAATTCCTTGCTTCCTCAAATAAATAAAACTGTATTAGGTTTGTCTATCAAAAAGAGTGTGAGCAGATTTTTACAGCTTCTGATTTCATTAAGTAAAAAAAGTAACAACAGGATAATGCTGGTTTTCATAATTTAAGGAATCAATTCCATTAGTATTACTGTGAAACTATAGGTGTGCTTCCTATTGCTAAGTACTTCTCCTAGAAAGACCACACTGTAATGGCCATACTAAAAACTGGGCAAGCCTCATCTTGTCTTCCACGACTGTTACTTTATATTAACTCCTTTCTTGTTGAACTGGAGCTGGGTTTTTTTGTCTAATCTTATTCCAGAGCCGGCATTGCAGCAGGGCAGGCCCAAATAGGCAAGTCGATGAAGTCAATTAACTGCATGTATACTGGATATCCCAGTCATCAGATAAAATACCTCTAGCAGGTACATGTGCTCTGACAGGCCTGATTCTCAGAAAAGAAAGCTGGTGGCACACCAGGTTGTGAGCTGGCATGTACTATCATGCACCAAAAGAAAAAAACCCATGAGAACCTAGAGGCCTTTTACAGCACTGAGCAAATGCAGAGTAGGCTGAAAATCTGGGGAGTGAAGTGATGTGACAGAAGCAAGTATGTTGCTACTGTTATCTCCTATGTACACTTGTAGTTTGTCTCATTCTTCACACCAGCTAAAGTGCTTGGAGAGGTACAAAGGGGTCTTCAGGCTCTGGCGGGAGGGTAAATTCCCTGAAGGAGTAGTGGGGTGAGGGACCCCTGCCCAGCCATCAGCAGGGCTGCTGTGTACCGAGCAGCTGAGTGCCACGGCAGCTGGCAGTAGAAACCTGGCTGTAAATGAGGCACCCTTCCCTGATTACGCTGAAAGCCATCACAGCCTCAGGGCAGCAAATGTGCAAGGCTGCCGCACACCTGAGTGCAGTGCACTGCCTGCTAGCAGAAGGGACCGCTGCCTTCAGTAACCATGGCATCTCTCGCTCTGCTCCAGCACTGGAACCAATTACTGTGGCCATCCTGTCATTTTAGTGCATGAAACTATACTATTCGGTGTGCACGGATACAAACTTTTTTCCTTGAATATTCTTCTACCACCAGTAATGTCCGTAGGTGACCTAATTCCTTCATTCACACACATTTATTTTTAGTGAATGTCAGATAAAATAAGAGCATCATTGTACGGGAAAGAACAAATCGACTGTATGAACTTATTTTCTAGAGGTGAACAGTCTATGGGGAAATTAATGACAAGTTTTAATTACAACATCACAATAATATTTGACTCCCACTAAAATTTTTGCATTTCAAATGCAGGAAGGACTATAGTCTCCTCTTAAATGCTTTAAATAAATAAAAACAAATGTATACAAAACTACGTTTGCAATGTGTGATTTAAGTGTAAAATAGCTTAAAAGGCAGTTACTATTCACCTATAGAGGAGAAAGGAGAGATATTAATTAGTACAATTTGGCAGTTAGTTGTCATAAATGTTATTTAAAGATTCTAATCATAATCATGCATATCTAAGTAAATACCTGGAGACTACTTAGCATTCATAAACTTCTTTATGCTAATATATTTATATATTCTAATATAATACATATATATTATGTGTGCATATAAATATATCTACATATATAGCTCTATATACACACCATGGACGTGTTACATCCATTAGCAGAGAGTCATCTATGGTAGGTTTGCATCTACTGCAGATTGTTCTATAACTAAAAGTCTCTTTCCCCTTCTTATGTACCAGGTGTGGTAGAAACTGATCTCACTGAAAAAGAAAGCTAAAACTTGCAACCTTAAATCCAGACTTGTCTTTTAAAAATAAAATTTCATTCAGGTATTTTACATGTAAAACAAAAGTTATATATGTGTCTGTGCATGCACACATACATACTTATGTTTACAGTATTCATGATGGTGTTATGGTAAAGCTGAACATCTTTTTGAATGCTGGAAAAAGACTCCACTGATGTGACCAGTGAAAGCTAGCCTCAAGTATTCCTTGCATGCAAACTTTTTGCTGGTAGAATTTAATCAGTGTAAACATTTTTCATTTTCATTTTCATCTTTCATGGAAGAGAAAGAAAAAGGGTCACTAATAATAGGTAATGTAGAAAGATAAATTACTTGAAATCAAATAATGTATCACATTAGCTAGTGATTTTTTTTTTTTTTTTCCATCAGGATTCTAAGCATTGGTTTCAGGCAGCAATATTCATTGTGTCAGTTCCAGGTTTCCTGTAAGTTCATGTCTGTGGCAATCACCATGCAATCAGTGGCACACTGAAAAGATTTTCTAGATGTTAAAAGCTAGGCTTTGATTAGGCTGAGAACAACCTCTGCACTCCAGTTTAATGGTGTGGCCGGGACCCAGGCTCTGTGAACTGGAGTTCACATCCAGACCTGAACTCCATCGTGTTGGCCTGTCAGCCTGGGCAGAGCTGGGCAGAACTGTCCAAGTGACAACCCCCAATTCCCTTAATTGTGTTTGCTGTGGTTTTTTCCAGTGAGCTTAGATTCAGCAGATTAGTTGCATTGAGGGTGAAGTAGACTCAATGTAAATGGTGAGATCAATTTAAAAATGCCTTTTATTTTTTGAGAAAATGATATTTTGTGCATTGGATTATTAATATAAAAATGTTCTAGCTTACCTAATAGATCTGGGGAGGGACATTATCAAGATTTCCCATGCAGCACTTCACATTGCTCATGGGGAAAACAAAGTCATGCCTGAGAGTCATGGGTCTTAACAGTACTTGTTTCTCAATGACTGCTTGGACTCAATTAACATTAACAACTTCTGCTTCATGTCACTTGCCATCTGCTAGTCCTCAATTAGACCATCCTCTGGGATCTGAGCAGCACAGCTCTGCCCCAGCTGAGGCAGGCTTATTCCCATGGTTGGACCCCAAGACTCCCATGACAGTGCTCAATGCTGGAAGGGTTGCCCAGCCCAGCTCTTACTCCAGAGGGACTACATGGATGGACCATGTTCCAAGTGATTGGCAGAAACCATTCCCTCAATGAAGGCTTTGCTTGTACCAAGGACCCTTGGGGTATGATGGAACAGAGAGGTTGGGTATCCATGCACTAGTCTGTCTGATGGAAACTTGGGCAGAACTGCACACTCTATTATGCTTCACTAATTTACCACTTCTAAGAGCTTTTATGCCAGTGCTGTGTCAGAGCAAATCCTTTGCTAACTTAATGCCATGGTTTTATCAGCCTAAATCACAGATGTTATCTAATAGCTTTATCTGCTGCTCAGCTGGGTGGAATTTGGACAAAGAGAAGAATTTAATCCCTTTGATTTATAAGAGAACATTGTGTTAAAGCACTGTGTAGGAATATTCCTTTTGAAAACTTCTCAGTACCTGCCCAGTCTCAAGAAGCGCCTTTGCAGGTAGAGAGATGGAAAGGTTGAGGAGTGCTGTTCTGATGGAATTTAGTTGGCTTAGCTCTTCAAATGTTGCCTTTCAAAGCCAAACTAGCACTGCAGCAGCCTACTAGAGAGACCTCATGCTGGAATCATTTCTTAAGCAATAATTTGCAGCTAAAATAACCAAGCAAAGTTTAAAGTTATATACCTGCATTTCTAGGAAGAGGGCTGAAGTTCTTCTACTCTTTGGAATAGCAGTATAGTTTATTCCTGCCTGTAGTCTATATGATTAAGATAACATGAACGTGCTCATAGGAAGTAACTGAGGAAGTGACCATTTATGCTGCTGCTGCCCAGAAGTCTAGGGCATATGGTTATTTGTTTATCCACTGCAACAATTGCTTTGAAAACACTCAGTACATTCTTGGAGAGAAACAAGCCAGTAACTCTTAGCAGGGAAGAGGGAGCCCACTTGTGTGTCCCACCCAGTGAATGTGGCCAGCCATTGTTCGAGGCTGCACACTCTGTTATCACACAGGGGATCTCAACCCGTTCTAAACACAGCCCAGAAAGCCACATTCCTGTGTCAAAGGTCATCATCCTCTGAGATCAGATGACGAACTGAAGTAGGTGAAGTTGTCAACAAGGAAGCGTCCCATGTTCATGCTGGTGTCCGTGCTAAATTAAAAGCATGGGAAATTAAGCGGAGAAAATGATACTATAGCAAAATTGTTGTTTAAAGGATGCAAATTCCGTTAAGCATCAACAGCACTGAGTTCAGTAAGCAGAAAAGTCATCTTTCTGTCTCTCCCTCACTTCCAACTGCAGCATGACTCAGAAGAATAAACATTTGAATAGATTTTGTTAGATGCCAGCATGCAGATTTGTCTGGGGTTTTTATTTCTTCGAATTTCATTCAGTTCTTTGTTCGTACCAGAGACAACAAAATAAATTCTTAAGGAAGGCAAATGTAAAATCAATACTTTTTTTGCATACGTTTAACAATCAAGTGTCCTGATTTCTAAAAGATTTCAGCCACAGACCGTTTTATTACATGCCCCTGCTTCGGTGGAGCTGTAGAAGTAGAAGACAAGAAAGGGAAGGGAGAAGTGAGAAGAAAAACCATCATAGAGTTGTTCCTGGATCTAGAGGTTGAAAGTACATTCACAGCAGGTGTGTATGTGCTTTAGAGATAACCATACCAGTAGTAATGGTTGTCATAGCCTGAAGTGAAGGGGAATAAAAGGAGAGCTGGACACCACTGACACTTCACTTAAACCACAAAATCTGGGCTGCATCTTTGTGCAGGGCAGGCTTCTTTCCAAATGTTTTGTGCCCTTTAGGGCAGGCAGAAAATTCTACTCCTTGTGACCTTTTTTTTTTTTTAAAAAAAAAGTGTAAGTAAAGTTTGCAGTATGATATTTGTATGCAGGGATTAGCTCTTGGTTTCTTTGCTTGGTACCTGAGGGTGTATTTTTAAAACACTACATAGAATTCTAGTCTCACTCATCAGCTTCTATTGACTTTAAACCTCATGAGTCACTTTGACAATATATCCCAGAGGCTTTCTATCTTATATTGGTTTTATTTAAATTTCCCTGCTTTTGGGGGCTTATTTCTGAATTTAGGGTTGGCTTACACAGAAAGCTGGCTTTCAGGGCAATTTTCTTAGCTTAGAAATGTTCCACTTTCATGCTAGTATTTTCTGTTCTGGTTTTCCTTGTGAAAAAGAAAGAAAAAAACCCAAACATTTTTTTTAGTATCTGCAATTTCTTTTGCTTATTTGGTTTATGCATTCCAGCAATGGCTGCATTACCTCAACGCCACTTGCGAATGCTATTCTAACTTACGTGTAAAAGTATTCACTTGGAAAGACCCTTCGTACTATAATGGCTAAGTGCTATAAATAAGACATAGGAAAGCATTTATAATTTTTTTCCTTTGCTGAATGGCTATTCTCTTCTCTCCTAAAAAAAATTCCCCACTGATTTCCTGTATCAAATCTGTCAGTGATTCACGTGACAAGATAAAGTTTTATGAAAGTGATATGGTGCACCATATCAGCTGGATGCACGTTGAATCCTCTGTCTGGTAATCTGTCAAGGTGTCCAGACTGATGGATTGGACATTATCTGTGGCCCTCACATAAAAGTTATGTCAAACAGAGAAATTCACAAGGGTAAGAGAGACATTCTGTCTGTCCCTAGAAGGGATTTCTCCCGATTCACTTCATTACTCCTCTAAAATGCTATATAAATAAATAGTATTAAGTAGGAGAGCTCGGTGAGAGACAGGTCTGTGTTCCGCTAAATACAGATGGCAGCTATAGAGTCACCCTTGGTTCCTCTCACCTGGTCGCAACAGGTGGGCTAAAAGGCATGGCAAAAAGCCAGATTTCTTGGTGCCAGAGAAATCTTGGTCAGTGTTAGCCACCTTTTCCAGGCTATGCCATCATGTACATCTGGGCATAGCATCAAACAAGTGCTGACAAAAGACTAAGTATTTCTCCTGAAGTGCTTGATAGAAAATAAGCAGCTGGAGCAACTGTCAGTATATTCTTATTTCCTCAATAGCATTCTGGTAACAATGGGAAGAGGAAGGAAAAGCCGAAGAAACAGTACATCTGTTATAATTGACACAGTAGTCTCATTTCTCATCTCGTGACTTTATGTGATCATATAAAAGTATGCAAACAGTGATAAATACTACCATTACTAAAGGCAACTGCTCTCCATTTGGGTATTCAGGTGACAAGACAGTGAATATTCAGGCTGAGCATTGTTTTCAAAAAACATTTTCTGCTTTGCCATGAAACGTCAGCTGATCTCCCATTTTCCCTGTGTCTGACTCATCGAACTGAAAAAAAGCTCCAGGATTGGTAAGCATATTGAAAACGTGGAGCAATATCACTGAAAGTCTTGCAGTTGGGCAGAGAAAATAGGGCAGCTTTTCCTTAGTGCCTGGCAAGGTCTAGGTCATAACTACAGCATACATGACATTGCTGCACATGATTATCAACAGTATTATTTTCATTAAAAGAAACATTTTCTCTAGCGCCAATTAACCATTTGTGATTTGACTTTTGAATCAAATATTTTACTGAACTCTAATTAGTGTAGATGTACTGCATTACCTTTGGCTAGGGACTTGGATATCTTGAAAAAGGAAGATAAGATTTTGTTAGTACTTAAATATATTGAGTTGATGTTATTGTATTCCATTCCATTTTCATTGTGCCTTCAGAGCTGATTGTTTTCCCCCTCAAAACTCTTTCTAAAGCTTTGCATCTTGTTTGGATCAATCTAGCAGGCCTGTTATGGCCTTGACCACCCTTCTTTCCCCTTCCTTGCTAGGTGACATGTGGCTATTACATACATGATTTTTCTGGTACCCTTCAATTTGATAACTTTATTGCTAATACTTGGTATCAGATGTGGAAATTTCCATGGCCCTCCTTTTGAAATTCAGTCAAGAAGCTGACCTAGCCCTCTATAAATGGGGATTTGTTTCCAAGTCCAGACAAGTTCTATATTCTTTTCCCAGTATTTCCCTGGCTACTTTTATGAACATACCTATATGTTCTTTAATAACTACCTTCTCCTTCTTGTATAATGAACCTAATTTTATCTTTCCCTGCTTTTCAGTTTTATGACTGAAGGGCATTGTTTTAATTTCCTTTGACTATTGAATATATTGACTTTATTCCTACACCTCCCGACCAATACAATATTTCTTGGCTAACTGGTGCTTTTTTGTCATTTTCTCACCTTCAGTAACGTATTTGAGACTTTTCCTATGATCTTCTGCCTTAGTGGTATCAATTCCAGATAGGTTTGGCACCTTTGACTTAATGACATTATCACCTTTTTAAGAAAGAGGTTTTTGAGCATTTTTGACTGACTTCACTAGTCCCCTCACTTCCTTAAAGTTTGTCCTTTTAAGTCTGAAGTTTTGACTATTATATGTACTGTAACTCTCACAGTAATAATAGCGTAAACGTTCTAAACATGTAAACATCCATGTCAGCTTTGAATCAGGTTACTCATGCACTGATTTAACTGTAGCAGTTAGGTTTCGTCAGGCAAACTTTCTGTTTCTTTGGTAGGTTTTGCAGCCTGCCCTGCTCCAGGCTGTTAGTGCCCAAGTTTATTACAAACTGCTGGGTTACAGCCTATGCTTTTTGTTTGTTCTTCCCTTCCGTTTAAACGGCATCAGCTTCAGATCATTCAATTCAAGGTTATTTCCTATCACCAAGTTCTTTTATAAATGTCCTCGCTATTAACAAAATCAAGCTTAAAATAGAATTCTGTCTAGTTTTAACTACTACTTGATGAAAATATCTGTTGGTTATTGTACTGGGGATTAGCTAGCCTCTGAATTATTAGTGGCATTTCTCTCAATCCTTTTGCTTGGAAAGCCAATGTCACTTACAGTTTGTCTCCTTTGAAAGCCACAAGTTTCTCTTTATATACTCAGAATCTCTTCTAAATAGTTCTCGGTCAGAGGGAGAGTGGTTTTGATTAAACCTCATTTTGTCACTTGTTCCTAGGCAATGGTCTCTGTTTTGGCTGCTGCTTTTTCTATCATCTGAATAGTTGTCTGTGTTTTCTCTTAAATATCTTCATTTCTCCTGTGATGGAAAAGTTGCATCACTTGTTCCTGATCCAAAAGAAAACAATAGATGACTATTTCTTTGGTGGACTTTATGCTCCGGTTTGGTACTCTATCATTATCTCTTTGTATAGCATCAACCCTCACCCTAATGAGCTAATTTCCTTTTGTATCTTTCTAACAAGTTTTTGCAACACTTCTCTATATATCTGGCAGAGATGGTGGCTGTCGCAGTGTCTGTGGGTAGCTTGAGGAGCGATTGTTATTGATTTGTAGTTGAGAGGCACTTCAGGGATGTGCTTATAACTATTGCCAAGTCGAGGAGTAACAAAGAAAGTCAGGGAGAGTTCTCTCAAGGTCACAGAATAAACCTCATCCTTGTTTCTATGCATTGTTTGCCCTCTGACATTGCTTCAGTGAAAATCAGGTGAAAAATAGGTTTCTTGAGGAAGTCATGCTTTATTTATGGAATTTGGTTTGCTATTTATTTACTTATTATTCTCCAAAGTTTTGCTGGAAGGTGGAAAATTGGTGCCTGGAAGCAAAACTGGAGAAAATTCAAAGCACAAATTTAGAAGTTTTCCTTGCATATTCATATAGAATATGATATTCCATGTTTTGTCACTGTGTTGAGGATATTTTCTGCCTCAATTCACAGATAGTCTGTGGGTAAGTTTTAAAAAAGGTGGTGGATCACCAGCCACTGTGTTTAAATAAATGTGGGGTGTTTTGAGCAGTTTTCTTCGATGCTTATACAAGCTATTTACGTGTAGGTTGGCCATTACCCATGTACCCATGTTTTTGATTCTTTTTTCCTTTCCTTGTATATGTAGGGAAAGGCAAAAAAAGGAAAGAGTGAGAAAGGAGACACAGAAAGCTGAGACACTTCTGCTTTGATTGCTGATAAAATGTTTTCTGCAGAAGTCACTGGTGTTCCAGGAGGCAGCAGAGAAGCTTAACCACCACCATCAATAAAATATTCCAATGGTTTATAATCTCAGAGAGAAAGCCCCTTTCAAACTTGTTGCCTCTTCCTATTACAAAATCTGCAGCTGGCTCTTCAGTGTGCTTCGCCTGATATATTACGTTAATCAGTTCCCTTATTTTTGCTAGGCAGCAGCCACTCCTTCAAAAAAACCCCACCTAATTGAGTGCACTATTTTGGGGTGTTTTGTCTTGCAGCTGGGAAGCCAGACTTTTTGCCAGTAATTTGTAGTCTCAGCTTATGAATGAAACAACTTTGCAGCTTCCTCAAGCTGGGTTTTTGGAAGCTATTTGTCAAAGCATCTTCATAGTTCAAGGCAGAAGCCGCCACAGAAGAGGTAGTGAAAAACATTTGATAACTAGTGGAATTTGTTGGTACTAGTTTTTCTGGTTTTAATAGCAGAGGTGGTCTCCTGCTGGGAGTTTCCCCCTTTATATAAATCTTTAGAGAAGACATTCCGTGTCTCTCTCTTGCAATACATTTTGGATGCTCTAAATGCTTTCTGAAAAGTCTTTATTTCTTCTGTGACGTGCTTCTTTTCCTTGTTACTTTTCTTTTTGCTTGAAAACTATACATATTCAATAATATTTTAAAAAGTTTAAGTTAGCCTCTATTGGGTTTTGTTTCCTTCAAGGTTTTAATTTTTTGGAATTTAACAATCTGTGTGTTATTAAGGTTTAGTTCTTAGCTGTCCCTGCCCTTTCACCTTTATAAGAGCAGTCTTCTGGTAACTAGTGTTTCACAGTGCTGGAGAGATTGCAAAAATATTGACATGCGTTTTTCTCCCTCTGAAAAACTGCCTGAGACAGATTTGTCTCAAGCCTACTCCATTTCCAATTTAGTTAAGCCACTAGGCTGCATCAGTAATTCTTCCTCAGTTAAGATTGTTTAAAGCAAAAACTGTGTTTTCCTATTAAAGTATCTCCCTGTTTTCCCCTAGAGAAGTGTTGCTACTAGGGATTGCAGGGCTGGCTGCACAGCATTATGAAGTATCAATTTTTCCCTCACCAGCCATGGATAAGCCTGATCACAGCCTTCCATTTGATTATGAGTGTTTGGATGAGGGTTGGTTGAGGGTGGAGGAAGTGTATAAAGCATGGCTATTTCTGCTCACAGACACTGGTGATAGTGGGTAGTATAGTCTTTCTCTCTAAGGAACAACCATTTTAAGTCTTTTGTTAGTGCTCTTGCTGCTTTGGAAGATGCCCAGGACTGATGGGCATAGGGTCAACGGGCACACCTCTGTTTGAGGAACAGTGTCAGAGCACCTGGGGGATAATCTCCACTGCAGTAATGCTGCATAAGAACTTTGCCATAAAGTACTGAAGACAGGAAGCAGGATGTTAAAGCCAGAGCCACCACAATCACCAAAGACAGCAGGACAGGATTTGGTGCAAATTGAAGGGTTAGAAACTCAGTAGGCGTAAGTCTGAAGGAGGAAAACTCACAGTGACTGCTGAAATTCTAGAGCTGGTAGAGCTCTAATCAGAGGCAGTAAAAGTCTGATTATTTTGTCTTCCTCTTCTCCTAATGCCTTCTGTATATATCATCAAAATTTGAAAATTTCAAGGGAAATAGTTACCACTTCTCACTTTGAGAGCATGGTGCTTGCTACAGTGCTGGGGCCACAGAAGGCAGGCAGTTACCTAATGGGTTGCCTTCTATGTGGATTTTTGCTTCCTTCCTATCAATAAATAAAGGTCTAAGAAGATAGCCTTGTGGTATTTGCAGCCTCGTCTGAAAGGCATCTTTTCTATTAAAAAGTGCAAGTGAATGTAGAGCATTCCCAAACGTTCTTGACTTTGGTAAAAAGAGCCATTACCCAGGAGACAGCCTAATCTTATAAACTTCCTTCCCCTGAGCCTGTTTTTTTAGATAATCCATCTTTGCCTGCTTGCATACTACTCTTGATAATGAGCCTGTCGTCACATCAGGTTAAAATGTATCACTACAATTAATTTCTTCAAAATATATTGTTCAGAGGATAATGAGAGCTAAGCCCCATTTTAAAGCTGATCAGGCGGTGCAAGAAAAGAATCTAATTCTTTTCATGAAAACCAACAGACTTTTACTTCAAAACCAACTACACTTCATTAAAACTGATAAAAGCCTGCAAAGTAGAGCTGAAATACTGCAGCTGTGAGTTCTCCAAAGTGAGAGAAGAATTCTCATATTGTTTCAGTATGACACAATGTGTATGTAATAAATTATTTTCAGCACATTTGGACCTGAGGGTATTGATTTTCTTCCTTCCTGTTCATATAACTAAAGGAATTTGGAATCAGACCCAACAAAGGAGTTTTAGGCACCATAGGTGGAACTTGGGTAGAATTTAGATGCCTATATCAAATGTTTTGGTGCTGAAAACCTCTGCTTCAGTTGCCAGCCGATCTTGAAGATGCCAGAATTCCTATGTTTTGATCTAAAGCTTTCCAGGCATTTTGTTTTTTGCACAAGCTCCAAACTGTTGCAATTCTGTGCTCACATCTAATCAAAATCACAGACTGGAGAGTGGATGCTGTTCTCAGGGGCTTGAGGCTGTAGGCATTTATGGAATGCATTTAATGTTCCTGACCCCTCTAAAAATAAATCTGTGATAGCCACCACCTTCTTTTAAGGCATAAGAAGAAGCATGTGTCAATTCTACAGTACCCTAGGAGATTCAGGTTTGGTCCCTTCGCTTGCACCACTTGTGGAAATCAAATAGTGTTTTCAGTGCATGGTAATGTTCTGGATTGGGGAAAGAGAGAACTGAAGAGGAGCAGGAAAGTGATTGAAGACTTCACTGAGTTAAGGAGTAATAACATAGGAACATGGTAGAACTTCTGCTTCCAAATGTCTTTTTCGGTGTTTAATGTAAACCACTATTTTATATTATCTAGTAATTTATTTTTTTTCCCAAAGAATTTGATTCAAGGTAAACAGGATTTTAGTATTATGGTATTATTGTATTATGGTGGTGTGTTCCTATAGAATGTTTCTTTTTGTTTGTTTGTTTTGTTAATTTGGTTGATTGGTTGGTTGGCTTTAGGCAGGGGAGTTAATTGCCTTAATGGCAAAAGGAGCAATAAAATTAAAAACAAATGCAGGAAGTGTAAAAGAAGCACAGAATGATGTAGTGTATTTCTCATGTCCTTGTACCTTGTGGCAGTAGTTTGTCAGTTAAACTCTATAGGAAAAGTAATAGTACCAGAAATATGATGATCTCATCTGGATGTCATGGATATATTTTGTGATTCAGGTGACAGGTGAGGTCCACTATCCTTTCCAGAAATAAGTGGTGCAAACATATTAAAATTCTAAGGATATAATTTTTATGAATAAACTTAGAGTAAGGTTTCTTATTGTTTAAAACATAAACATTGTAATTTCTTAGCTAGTAATAATTTCCCTTACATGAGAGCAATCATCCTAAGGGATGGCTTCAGCAGCCTGGCAGCGTATGTGGTTAGAAGCTTTGACACTCAGAGACACCCAGAGCATGACATTGTGGAAAAATGACATTGTAGTTACTAACAGCTCCATATGTAATTATGGAGATATTTATATAGTGAAACCAACTTGTCAGACACAGAGGAGGTCACTACAGGGGATGGCATTACATCTAGGAAGCAAGATGATGTTGTGTAGCTTTTCTTTGTTACAAATGCAGGCAGTGTAGTGATGATGAGGACTTGGCTGCTGGATGCCAAAATGGACTCACAGAGTCCATAAAGTCTCCACAGAGTCATGGAGAGACATCTGTAAGACAGAATTGCTGCCACATGAATCATTTGTAGGGTTCTCTATGAAAACCGCGCAACAATACAGAGAGAATTTAACTTAATTTAGAAAAGGCGTTGAGAGCAAAACAAGAAGATTATTATTAACACTTTGTGGACCTGTAGTATTCACCATTGCTTTAAGTTTGATGACTTCATCTCTAAATGAATATGGAAGAGTTATAAAAAAAGAACAGAATAGGAAAATAAAAACAAATGTTTTGCATAACTTCTGCATGAAGCTAGAATGGGATGATTTCAGGAACAGGATAGATGCACATGTTATCATGAATGATATGGAAAATAAAAAATAATTAGTCAATCTGTCTTGCAGTATAAAGGGGAACCTTATGAAATTAGGTTTTAAAGCAAATCTAATTGTGCAATTGTGTGAGTTCAGTTGTAGGACTGAAGGTGTTGTCTGATCCAAAAAAGGGTTGGAGCGATTTATGAAAATAAGGAATGATACTGTGATCAAGTAGATCCAACATCTAGCTTTGCAAGTTCTTCTGTTCCTGACCTACAGAAGGTTCATTTGACTTGTTTTTTCTCTGGATTTCTCAGGTAGAGAGAAGGCTGAAAACTGCAGTTGCTTAAAGCACCATGCTAACGATGCTCATGAACATAAAATACTGGACAAAATGGCTTAGAGAAAACTGTGAAAATGAAAATAGAGAGCCTCTACAGTCTTTCTCCCCCATCCAATCAAAATTTGTGAAAACTTTCTAAGTCCTAAAATTGAAAAAATGCAGAACTGCTCATTTCCACACATGCTGTCTATAGCTGGTTTAAAGTTACTTATGATTGCAAATATACATACTTACGATTGGTACAGTGCTGTAGGAGTGCTGTGAGACAGGCTATGGATTTAATTATTGGTTTGTGAAAGGATATTAAAAATCACTGAAAATATTACTGAATTCATTGCCTCATCTGCCAGTATGTAGCATCTGAACAAATGCACTATTTCCCTTTTGAATCATGGGTACTATAGACTGTCTTTCCAGTAAATTTGTAAAACCTACAGAGAGAATAATATAATTTGTCCCTGTAAGTCATATTCTGAGTGAATGAGTTTTTGGAAGTGGAAGTTCTAGTAATTTATATTCACAGCACCTCAGTTTGAATTTCAGGAGGATGCTTCTTAAAACTGAGCCATGACAGAGTCTGGATGGCTTAGCCAGTGCTCAAGGAGTCACAGGATGTAAAACTATTATTATGGTTACTAATAATAATGAATAGAGTTCCTCAACCTCTATTTCTGTAGATCCTTCCTTGAGGCTGAAAGCATTCAACTTCCCTACTTTGAAACAAGTGAGAATCAGATTAGTAGAGCTGGAATGTAAATTCTATCAAGGTTCCACTGCATCCAGTAGGAACTTACCTGTTGACTTCAGTGAAATGGGAAATTGCTTCATATGAAACACTATAAAATTCACCTTAATTACTCTGTCTTAAATTTTAAATTGCTTATTTGGAATAACCGTTGTACAAATCCATCATCTTTTTGAATTGGGGTTTTTCAGCTCACTTACATCTATGCATGCAATAATACAATGTAGAAAATCAGTTGGACATTACCCCTGGAAACATCCAAGGCCAGGGTGGACAGGGCTCTGAGCAAACTGATCTAGTTGAAGATTTCCCTGCTTACTGCAGGGGGTTGGAATTAGATGATCTTTAAAGGTCCTTTCCAACCCAAACTATTTTATGATTTTATGATTCTATGATTCTAGTGAAGCTGTATAGTTGCTCTGTCAGTGACAGGTGTCCTGGGTTCAGCAGTAGCAGTCATTTATCTCCTTCTCAATAGCTGGTGCAGTGCTGTGGTTTTGACTTTCAGCCTGAGAACAATGCTGATAACACCGGTGGTTTTAGCTTTTGCTCAGTAATGTTTACTCTGACCAAGGACTTTCTGAGCCTCATGCTCTGCCAGGGAGGAGGGGGAGGCGAAGGAAGCAGAGACAGGACACCTGACGCAAACTAGCCAAAGAGGTATTTCATACCACAGCACGTCATGCCCACTGTATAAACTGGGGGCAGTTACCCGGAAGGGCTAGAACACTGATCGGTAGGGCTGGGTATCGGTAGGCGGGTGGTGAGCAACTATATTCTCTCTTCCCTTGTTATTTCCCTTACCATTATTATTATTGGTGGTGGCAGCAGTGGTTTGTGTTATACCTTAGTTACTAAACTGTTCTTATCTCAACCTGTGGGAGTCACATTCTTTCTATTCTCCTCCTCATCCCTCCAGGAGCAGGGGGAAGGAAGGAAGGGCCAGGGAGGAGTGAGAAAGTGGCTGCATGGTTCTGAGTTACCACCTGGGCTTAAACCATGACAACAGGGAAAAGCACAATTGTGTTTTTGGTAAATCTAAGAAAGTGGGTGGACCAATATACCTGATAGGACAATATTTTGAGTTGACCTGGCCCTCTCTCTCTCTTCAGTTACAGACGCTTTCTTAAGAACTGAGAGGTATGATAACAGCGCTGCTTTTTAAAATATTCATGTTGAATTATTCATTGCATTTTAATAGAGAAAAATCATATGCAACAGGTGTTTTTCCTCTGGCTTGTTGAATTGCAGTATAACTAGCCTCCAGTTATTGGCCTCAGGGAAAGAAGCAGTAGAACAAATCAGCCTTATTTTAAAATAATTACCGCAATCCTACAGTGCCTGTCAGTTGTAATTTTCCCATTTTATATCAATGTTCAGTAAATGTACAAATAGGACTCTGAAACTGGGAGAAAAAAAATGTAACCTATTAAATAAAATTTGAGAAAATAACTTGTGGATTTAGTAAATATGATTCCAATAGAAGTGAAGGGCTTGTTCCATATATTGTATTAAAATGGCCACTGCCTGTGACAACCTTTGAACAATATAGTGCAGCTCTATGCATTGGTTAGGTCAGGGAGTTAAGAGACATGGTCTTTTCAAAGGTGATACATTACTCTGTGAAGGCTTAGGACACACTGCTGAAAAGTTTTTGTGTTCCTCATGTTTTTTAAAGTGTCTCTCAGCTAACATATTAGCAGGACTGTAAGCTGTGCACTTCTGATCAGCTGCAATACACTGCAGCAAGATGTTGCTCAAGCATGCAGCTCTCCTTAATCTGCTGCAGTGTGAGGTAGAGTTGTTCCCTGTAGTGGACTCAGAATATAAAAAATTTAGTCACCTGCCCTCAGATCTACCCGGTGAAATGTAAAGACAAATGAAGAAATAGTTCAGGATTAAAATTGAAGTTGTTAAACTTAGGTAAATGTGAAGAGGACTTTCCCAACCGTAAAACCAATATAAGCGTTTTTGTTACTGTTTGTTCTTGTAACCCCAAAGCTGATAATTTTTTAATAACCTATATATCTGCACTGTTAGAAACCCAAGGCCAATTTAATTGTGCTTCTGAATGAGGCTGAGAAGATTTTGTTCCTACTTTAACAACTAAAGATGCTCTCACAGACATGGACGTAAATCGTTTATTTGTTTATCTTCAGAGCAGATAGTGCTATCTGAAAATTGAAAGGTGAGATAAAAGCATATTTGCTGATTTGGAGAGTAATATGAATAAGAGATCTGTTGGACAATAGACAAACAGATATGAAGCTTTGTAGTACATATGTTGAGTGGTAATAGTACTCATCATAGCTCCTTTCACAATCTGCAGCATTTTCACTACTCTTTCATAATGTGAAGACTGGGAAATATACCAGCACATAGGCAAATGATAACTAATATATTTATTCTACTTCTTTTAATTCACGTATTTCGTTATTTTGGTACAGTCTGCATGTTAGATTCTTTTAAAGAATTAAAGTATTCCACTTAGATTTTTCACACAGAACATTAAAAAAAAGAAAAATGTAGTTCTTGCATTTATTCAGAAATAATTATGCATTTAAAATGTTAATGAAAGCTGATGAGAAATTTAGTAATTTTGTACATTTATTCTTCAGATTCTTCACTAGCCTTGTATTAGTGAAATACATAGATAATGAAAAGTAGAAAAGAGACTTCACAATTCAATTAAAGATAAACCAGAAGACACTTTAAAGATTTTCCTTTCAATTCTATTTCTATCCTGTATCTTTCCTTCTCAGTTTCAGAGAGAGGCAGGAAGTCAAGGAGTTTCTGCTCTAATAAAAAGGCACTTCCAACCCATGCATTCCCATTTCTCCCTGTTAGCTCCACGTAAACGTTCTTTCCCTTTCCTTCAGCCTGCAAGGAGACACACTGTGGGACTCGTTCTCAGTCCAGAGGAATTCTTCATGCTCCTCAGTGAAGTTATCATGAACTTCTTTTGAACTAAGTGAATCACCACTAAAGTCAGAATCCAGCTCTACATCTCTGACAGGAGATGGAATAGCTGAGCAATATGAGGCATGCAGGAAAGTCCTAACACACTGCCCTTTTCTGCCTATTTTCCTCCTTTGGCATTTTCACAATTCTTCCTGGAAGGTGGAGCCACTGGATGTGAGAATCTGATATTTACTCCAAACTGAGTTTCAACAGAAATAAAACCCTATTGAACAAGTATAAGAGATGAGCACTTAGAACTTGATGCCTTGTTTCTTATTAATTGTATTCATAAAGGCACCCATTTTTTTCCTGCCAATTAAGATCTTCAGCAAGGTTATTTAAGAATTACAGAAGAGATTTGAGTTATTTTAGTATTATTTTCTCTTGAACAAGGTGGAAAATATTAAATGTTTCTTACCATTTAAATCTTTTCTTATGTCTTACTGTTCTAATGGTGAATGGTATTTGTTACACACTTTGAAACAACTACATCAATTCCAGTATTCATTAGTCTAAGAATGCCTATGTGT
>JBCJKH010041783.1:0-12160 GCA_039877255.1 Loriculus beryllinus | reverse complement strand
GAATTTCTTCCTCATATCCAATCTAAACCTTCCCTGTTTAAGCTTTAACCCATTACCCCTTGTCCTGTCACTACAGTTCCTAAAGAAGAGTCCCTCCCCATCATTCCTATAGGCCCCCTTCAGATACTGGAAGACTGCTATGCTTCCCTTTCCGTATTTATTCACCTTGGGTACCACCCATTCCTCCTAATCAGATTCAAAAGGCAGACAATACCAGTTCAACACGAGGTTTTTCAGACACATCCTTTTCAAGAGGGCAAATATACAGTGATGAGAAATCTATCCTTAAAGCCACATGATTTTCTTGAGGCAAAGTATATGACTAACTTATATAAATTTGCAGATATGTTGCCATAAAACTGCCATTTGTGCCATCTTTACCTGTCACCTCTCATTCTTTCTTATGGTCATACTTCATAGCAGGTTCAGCTCCCCAGCTGCAGAGTTTTTCCTCAGTTTCCTCATAATCATGCCACCAGATCACCTTTTCACTTAACAAAAGTGTTGGGAAAACATTTCTTTTGAGCAATTCCTCAGGAATGTGTGCCAGAAGTTTCAGGAGAAGTTAAATTATGAATAAATCTTCTGGAGCGATTTATTGCTCTTTCAGATTCTCTGAAAAGAGGGGAGGTGAAAATCTTCCAATGAAGTATCAGAGAGAAAAGTATCAAACAAACTCATCATAGAAAAAAGAATATCTCAAGTGGGTTGTGTTGTTGAATTTAAATAGTGTCTCAGTTCATTTATTTTTCAGTGGATGCACACAGTATTTTCTAAAAGCATACATATAAATATATAAGCTTCAGATTTCTATATGCTGGTGCATTGCTATCATGAAACACCTGAGTTTCCATTTAACATTTTCAAGACAATATACTCTAATTTTGTTTTATCGTATGCTAGAACAGAACAAGAATAGCCACCACTAAAATATCAGGACAAGGGGAAAATACAGCATTACTAGTTTTGATCAAGATGTTTGGAAACATGTCTGCTTTAATGCCCTGCTTATATCAACCAGTGTAAGAATGATGCTGTGTCTCCTGACAGATTAGTTCTTGCTATATTCTTTTATCTTCATATCTACAACATTGCTACCTCTAAAATATTGCACATAATTTTTCATATAAGTATTATTAACAGGTTTGGATTTATTTTGCTATATTATATTTTAATTAGTGATTTAATGTCAATGTGGAATTTTGAAGCCCCGCTTCTTACAGTATGTATGTGCAAAATACTTATACAAGAAATACTTTTACAAGTTACCTTGATATGTAAGACCGTATGACCACTGGTTATAAGTATTTAAGTTATATATATACTATAACCACTGGTTTTATTTAACTCATTTACTTTTTCGAGTTTTATACCTATTTTCTTCACTATTTATTCTGTTACCCTTACCAACCCTCAAAAAGATTCAATTGAAAAGATAATTTCACTTTAAATACCTTCTGGTGACTGTCACATTCAATGTTTAAAAGTATTATAAACAGATTAACAATATTTCTTGCAATATATTGCCATCTAGAGGAAAAAGTTTAAGTTGCTGCCAAATAAATATAAGGGCTTTGGTGTTATTCATAAATCCTATGTTTTGCTGTAAAAAACATACATGGTGTTTTCTAGGGAAAGTGATGACCCATATTCACAAAATCAACTGGATACAAATGCATAGGTACAAAACATGCAATACACATATGCATGTATATGCTGAATACTGTCTGTGACCCAATCATATATATGTATCAGCCAAACAAATGTTATTGGAATTTTCAGTCTGTTGCAACAAATAAAAATGTTTCTAAACAATTCACTCTGGTTTCCAAAACTTGTTAACTGAATCTCTAATTATGGCGAAGTAGCACCCTTTTCAGATAGAAGCACCAAAAAAATTAATCTTGCTGGTTAGACGAATGGAAATAAGTGAGATGCACTGCAGGATAGCTGTGTAGCTACACAATTGATTGTACCTAGGATACCTGGGATATACAAGTATAATTTAAATAACTGAGTTCTGACTCTCATGTAACATATAGTAGAAATATATGGTATATAGTATTGAAGCACTTTAGACACCAATTTGGACCATCAAGCCTCAAAACTAAATTATATATTTAAGAACTTTGCAGAATCAGGACCTCTATTTTCAACTGTTGTTCTTGACCATAAATACAAATAGCTTAAGTATATTTAGATATGAAATAATGGTAAAAGAATTATTCTGTTTCATTTACAATTCATTTGAATTGAATATTCCTAGTTTTTGGTTTAAATTATTGAAAAATATATTCAAGTGTTACAGAATACATTAGAAAATAGCAAATTGAGTATAAAAAAATTCTAAACCAGTATGAAGTCAAGTAGTTCAACTTAATTCATATATAGCAAACACCATTGTGAATACTTGTTGTATGCAATTCCTACAGCACAGTTCAATACAGGTTAATCTGTATGTGTGAAGCAGTGATCGTACTTTTTCAAAAACATAGGGGAAAGTACAAATACTGTCCCAAAGAAAAAAGTATGCGAATTGCTTCCATATAAAAACAAACAGGCAAAGAAAAAACCACAACAAAACCAACCAACCAACCGAACAACCAAACAAAAACATGCAAAAACACCAACATTTAACCCCATGAGGTTCCACAAGGGGGAAGTGTGAAGTCCTGCACCTGGGGAGTAACAACCCAGGCACCTGTACAAGCTGGGGGCCACCCAGATGGAAAGCAGATTGGCAGAAAGTGACCTGGGGGTCCTGCTGGAGACCAAGTTGAACATGAGCCAGCGATATGCCCTTGTTGCAAAGGAAGCTAATGGTATCCCAAGTTGCATTAGGAATAGTGTTGCCAACAGGTCAGGGGTGGTGATCCTTCCCCCCCACTCTCAGAGCTGGTGTGACCATACCTAAATTGCTGGGTCCAGTTCTGCACTCCTCAGTACAAGAAAAACATGGGAAGATGGGAGACAGACCAGCAAAGGGCCACAAAGCTGATGATGGAGTGGAGCATCTCTCCAAAGAGGAAAGGCTGAAAGAACTGGGACTGTTTGGTCTGAAGGGAAGGCTTAGGGGGATCTCATCAGTGTGTGATGAAGCCAGGCTTTTTTCAGTGGTGCCCAGAGAAGGCGAGAAGAAATGAGCACAAGCTAAACCACAGGAGGTTCACTCTGAACATCAGGAAAGGTGTGAGGATGGCAGAGCACTGCAATAGGTTTTCTAGAGAGGTTGTGGAGTCTATGTTCTTGAACATATTAAAACCACATCTGAACAGAGTCCTGGTAAACCTGCTGTAGGTGGCTCTGCTTGAACCAGGGGTTTGGACCAGACGACCTCAAGACATCCTTTCCAACCTCAACCATTCTGTGATTCTGTGATATGAATACACATAGTCTGTATTCTGGCACTGCAAGAAGGGAAATACACATATATTTACAAGCAGTGCAGCCAGTGGGGGAAATCTCAACCTCCACTGCTTTTTATTATAGTCTTAGTATCTCTCTCAGAGGAGATGGAGAACTCACTAATTGTCGCTTCTGGTTTCCTGCTGAGACATACCTTATGAATTTATTAAATTCTTTCTCACTGAAGCAAAGCAATACAAGCATATAATTTTGTATTTTGTCAGAAAATACAGAAAATCACGCATTCACAGCAAGGATTTTGGTTGGAGGTCATTTTGCTCATGAAAAACATGAAGTAAGAACTGATGTCTTTTATAGCTTGCTTCCTCGCATTTGAATCTATTAAAAACCAGGCCACAAAGAAGTTTGGATCTGGGTAGTCTAGCAGAAGACTTAATTGGATGGGTTTAGATTAAAACAGATTTTAAAAAAGGAAAAGAAAAACTTTCCTTTGTTAACATTTGGAAATTGCTGCATTTGGAATTTACATGGCTTCTGGAAACTAAATTATTCCAGTTATATTTAGCTCACTTTTCTTAAAGCTGTTATTTTTATAAGATAATCAGTAGTAACTTAGGTAATAATATAGCAATAATACCTGTAACAGAGACTTCACGAAGTATGTCAGTATCTTTTTGTAATAAATATTAATATTAGCAATATAAAATAATTTATCATAAACATCTAATTGTATTCTGTTTTTTCTTTTAATTAAAAGTTAGGTAAAATCAAATCTTACTTTTAATTGTCTAGAAATAGCTCAAAAAATATGTTTAATGGGAGTTTTCATTGAAAAAGAATTGTAGCTAGTAGTATAGCTAGTAGTATAGCTAGCTGAAAGAGTGAGAAGAAGGAAATTAAAGCAAATAGAAAGCCTACATTTTTATTTATTTCTTGTATTATTGCTAAATTAAGTAAGTAACAAAGTAATTAAGTTTAAGACAGAAGACAGTAAATGGTATGCTTCAAGAAAACATCGTAAGAAACAAAAAATGAAACTGGAAATCCATTTTTCGGACAATATGAACAGACTTACTGTCTGGTGATTAATATGCATTTTAATACAAACCAACAGTCTATTAAACTGATAAAAGGCACAGTTTGTCTGCAGTATTTTATTCTAATTGTTAGATTTTGCATATATTTAGGTATATTAGATACAGCTTCTGTTACAGTTCTATGGACATGAACAAGCACAGTACCTACCTAAATAAGAGGACAGGAAAGTGTACTTTTATAGACGATTGATACTGGTTTGTTATCTTGCCTACATGTACTTTGGCATTGCTAGGAGCTAGCATATATGTCCTGACAGGAGACTGGAAAATACTGGGTTTCCCACATTTTGCTATTCTTTATGATATTCCATAATATTGCCACCTTGTTTAGAAAATATATCACACACACATTTTATTTATTCCTGCGTTGTTATTACCATACGGAACTTACAGTGGCACCTAAACTGAAGAGAGGTGCACCCATAGTGTCTCTGCAGTCCTGATCTTCCACCCTACAGGCCAGGGTGCCTGCTGAAAAGCACTTCCATCAGTGCAAATTTTTTTCAGGGCATTCAGAAGGATGTTATGAAGTTAGGAGTGATGTGCAATCGGTTCTTAGTAGACATGCAATTGATCCACCAGGACTTGGTAAAAACAGCAAAGTATTTGTTTTGATAAAGAAATTTTAATTTTTGATAAAGAAATTTTATATAGGAAATTGTGGGTTTAATATCTTCTTGTAAAGAATTGGAACACGAAAAAAGTAAATGGTTTACATTCCAGTACTGAGTGAATCTAAGGTCACAGAACAGTCGTGGTAATGCACATGAGTTTAGTACCAATGGTGTTTCATAAAAACCAAACCACAGCCTTAAAAGCATAACTTCGCTAAGTTGAAGTATGCATTGCTTACAGAGCATATTCTGATAGCCAAAATAAGTTTTTCAGAAGTTACTTTCAGCTATAATGAAGTGGCTGTTTGATCTTGAAACTGAGGTGCTGTAACAGGATCTAACTAGAATAGATAGAAAATAAGTTCTGAAGATCAGGGCCCTGTCTAGGCAAGCAACCAAAAATATACAAAAACATCAGGGTAAGCACAGGGTTTGAAAAACTGGTACGTAGACAACTTGTACATTCCTGAAAGCATGTGACTGAAGCACAAGGAGAATAAATGCCATGTAAGTTCCTTCACCTTGTTCAAAACTCATTTCTTAAACGTGTATCATTTCAGAATGTCTTCAAAGGCACTTCTTATTTCCTCATCAGTTATTTTAGTGATTTAAAAGAATAAGAGAGCTAGCGTGCTTTATATATATAAAAATAAGCAAACTCATATTCCATGTATTCTTTTGTCCTAGTGAATCCAAATTAGCATGGAGGCAATGTTTCAATTTTCTTTCTTGCTTTTTTAAACTCAATGCAAAATATAATAGTAATTAGCCATTTGATAATGAACAAATAGCTGTCATATGAGATGCCAGTGGAAGAAATGATAGCCAAGATCTTCAAGTATTTTCCTAACAAAAACTTTGTTTCTAAGAGTCTCAGGTAACTTATGAGCTTTTATTCCCTCATAGTCCTATATGTCACTACAATCTTTCCCTTCTTGCTGTCCCTACATGATTTTCTTCAAAATGCTTCACAGCAACTGTATTTTGTTATTTGGCTTCTTTTCTGTATCTTTCTCATGTTCCATGTGCCACCTTCTCTTTGCACTCTCACCCCTCCTCTGGGAGGGACTATGTTTGCTCTAAAATTCCACCTGTACTGCTGCCCTGGCTGTGCATTTGCAATTAGGGGCAACCTGCCTCAGACTTACTGGAAATAATTTGCTTCAATAACCATTTTTTCCTAGTAGAAAACCAATTTCCTTCTCCTTTGAACTGGGGAAAAAATGTGTTAGTTTTATCTGAAACCTTGCTTCAATTCAATTGAAGACACTCCAAAAGTATCTGCTCCAGTAAAGGCTCGCAGGAGAGATCTTGACACTTCTTCAGATACTACAATCAAGTTTAAAACAAAATCAAACCCAAAGCCTGCATAAAACCATGTCACTCACAGTAACACTGAAGCATTGCCCATTCTCCATCTGTATTTTATGATTTTGACACCTGTTATCATTATAAGCATGAGCATTGATCACTTCAGAAAGAAAATTCCTCTGAACTTCATAGTTAACATGAAAGGACAAAATAGAACTATTGTATAGATAGAAAAATAGAGTTAAAATTACTGCTTACATTTTACTGGTGTTTTATTTAGCACTATGCTATTTTAATTGCAGTTTTTAAATGAACAAAGAAAAGCTGGTTTAAACACTAGAACTTTATCCATAGCAACATTACCTGAGCATCTGGCCCTATTTTCAAGGAAAACTCAGTAAATAGTATAGCAAATTATAGAATTAATATCCATTTTAGTGTTAAGGTAGCCAAAACCACAAAGAATACTAGCCTGTAAAGTTTGTAAAGACTTAACCTTCGTACAAAAGCTATCCCAGACTGTTATTCAGTTCCCAGGTTCCCTTTGCTGCGCAAGTGACAGTAACCAGACTTCAGTAGCTTCTGTACTTATTCCTTTTTGGTCAAGTTTGAAGTCAGGACATGTCAGAATGAACTCCTTGTGTTGCACACTGCAGGTGTGGAAAGACAGAACTCTTCATGATTATGGTTCTGGGTATCTGCGCGGTTTATACAAATATCTGGGAGGAAATGAAGAAGGGCCCTGGCATCTGGGTTTTTTTAGATCATTTGTTTGTTTCAGGTAGATCCTAGAACATATGCTTCTTTATGCCAAAATTCTGAAGTTTCAAGACTATTAACATTTTACTCTTTCCTACACACTACATTAGCATGCACAGCTCAGAGAGAACACAATCTAAAAGTTTGAATGCACCCATAATAGAGTGGAGGATATAGATCTTTCTTGTTCAATACACTTCCTGTATATTCTTCAAACACATATTTTGCCTAAAAGATGAGCACAGTCAAAACCAACTTTTAAACTTACAGAGTGTTACAGGTGGGACATAGCTGCCATCCTGTAAGCAGATACAGATGCAATAGCAGTTACACTTCCTAATAGAACTGGAAAGCTTCAGGAAAATACTAAATATCCCAGTCTTAAATAGAATATATTCCTTAGTTTGGAAAATAATCTATTTTTCTAATATTTTATTTCACTCCTAAGATAAGTGACATGAAACTTTTCCAAATTTTAAGTTTGCTGAAAATCTGGGATAGAAGAAGCAGAAGGAGAGCTCTTTCCGAAGTGAAACACTAAGACCTCTGGTTCCTGTAGTCAGCACTCTTCTGCTGTCTTGGGGCCACAGGAAAAGTGGGATTGCACCAAAAAGATAATTTTGTAGGACTCCTCAACTGCTCTGAGTTCTGAGTCAAACCTACAGGTCCTGTTACTCAGAATCCCAAATCAGTACAGGTCTAAATAGTTGAGAAGCTACTTCCACATTGTCAAAGAGCTAAAAGAGCCAGGTTTTAACTCTAAGATACCCTGGGGGAAAAAAAGAAAAAGAAAAACATGTTCCAAATGGCAGGACATCTGTTATGCAACTACTTATCAAAGTAAATCAAGTTTATTTTTATCTTGAGTATATTCAGATCAAGAGGTAGAACCCACCCCCTTTTTTTCTTCTGGTTTCCTGTTATTGTTGCTGCAGCTGTATATTTCTTCTTCCATTTCACTTTGTGCTTTCAATAAAGAGCTAAGCTGCGATGCTTGGCTTTAAATAGTTAAAATTGTAAATGTTGGGTTTGAATTACTTTGGTACCTGAAGATCATTATCAAAGTGACTGTTTCTTCTTAAGAAAGGAGGTAAGAATATATCTGTTCTACCTACATCATGTTCAGATTTTTGAAGTTCCAGGAATTTCTCTTGGATTTGACAAACTGAATTTGGAGTGATTGACAAAAAAATAAGATGATGATAAAATACTTTTCTCTCCTCAAAATATTTAAAATGTCTTTCCTCAAAGTTTTCAGTTTACTACTAAAGCAAGGTGAAGGTTCCTTCTCATGAGGATTTTTCCTTTTCTTAATGTAGAATCATAAAAACTGTGGGTAGGTTGCTAATATCCATAGAAGATTGCTTTCATTTCCACTGTATTCTACTGACAGTTTTTCTGGAAGATAAAAGTTAGCTTTAAAGCAAACAAAACAGGCATATGTAAACTTTTTGCTACACATCTTTTCAAGGAAAATTATTACATTTCCTTCTAGCTTGTTCTTTCCTAACATAATCTAGATAATTTCACATTCTTCAGTTTATAATACAGAGCATTAAAATAGCCAGTGACTGAGAAACATTGTTTTCTGCTTTCATAGTGTAATTATAAATACATCTCTCAGTTCTCACAGTTACAACATACATCTGTAAGCACAAACCCATGCACAAATACACATGCTCATTTTAAATAAGAATACTTTTCATGTTAGAAATTTAATCACTGTAGGAAAAAATGTCTTTATTACACTTTTTCTTAGTTTTTTTTAAGTTTGATTTGGTTTTGTTTGGGTTTGGGGTGGTTTTTTTGCTTTCATATCTTCTTTGAACATCATCGTACCTGGAGCTTTTTGTTTACTGATCTCAAACAGAAGTCATTTGGGGTGGAATGCTCCGGAATAAAATATCCCAGGTTCATAAACGGTTGAAATAATATCAAGAGGAAATTATTAGTACTTTTTAAGGGGAAAAGTATTACTATGTATTTCTTCAGTGATCAGGAACTTGGGATTTGGAAAAGGAGTAACATTTGGAGTCTAGAGTAAAAAGCACACCACCTCCTGTTTGGCTACAGCTGAGCACTTAAAATTTTTTACATTTTCTTTCCATTCCTTCAACATCTATGACTTTGTTTCCTCTCCAAATTATTAATCCAAGGGGGAAAATGCAACTGTTTAAGTATAATTACAGCTCGGTCTCCTAATGCCATCAGGCATAATAGGACTTCTCCTAAAGAAGACACATCTGTTGAAATCACTGTCCCTTTTGTCATTAAGCATTAATTCTAGGTCCACATTAGCCAGATTATCACAAGAAGGAATTATTTTCCATCTTAATATTTATTAAAATATTCTAAAATTAAATTTCCATGCATGTGAGCCTCCAATGCAATTCGTGTGATGGGGCTGGTCTGTATACTACCTGGGGAGCTGATTCTTAGGTGCATAAGTGGTACCCATAGCTGATATGGGTAAAACTGACAGATTTAAGAATACTGAACCTTGAGATGTTTTAAGCATATTCTTGTCTGACAGGCAGCTGCCTCTATATCATGCCCAAACTGCCTAGCTTTAACTCTTAATTTCCACTTTGCAGGACAAGAAGGGCAGCCGTCTAAACCCAACAACCTGATTCTTAGCACATGAATTAGAATCCTGTATTTTGGATATAATTGGTAGCAAAACAAGCAATATAAACAGGTTCTTGAAGAGGCTTTGGTTGCAATTTACCACCCACTATAATAAACTACATGTTGTTTCTTAATATCAGAAGCTGGAATGACTGAGACATCTTTCTCCTTCCCTCACAAGCTATTTATCCTAAATGTTTTTCTCCTACTTGCTGTTATGTGAAACATTCGAGTTGAAAACTGTAATTCAACTCTTTACTAGTCTATCAGTGAAGAAAAGTCTACAGCTTCCTCCTAAGGCATCTCAGAAATCCTACAGAGAATAATCCAGTGTCTAAATTTGGACACAGTCTCTCTCCACTTCCTGTAAGCCTCAGTGTCTCTGAGGAGGGATAGAGTGCTACCACACTGGACAGTGGGTTTCCCAAAGCACGCCAGCAGGAGACCTTAGGAGCAGAAGTGCAACCAAAAAGGTCCTGACCCCAGGTTTCCAAATTCTCTTCACGGGCAAAATTCTCTTCACAAAGTGTGGTGTAGGAAAAGCAGGAGCAGTGGTGGACAGAGAAGCTCAAGGCTGGAACACCCACCTGGGAAACAGGGGACCTATGATGCTGGCTAGCATTAGGGGTTTTCAACTAGTAAATTTGTTTGCATTAAGATCAAGTATGGAAATGCTGCTGGGTCACCCCACAGGAAACAGTACCATAAGCTCAAGAGAGAACGCCAGCAAGAAGCAGCCTTGTTCTCCTGTCTCTGTGGGAAAGAGGAAGCCCTGGCAGCTGCTCACCATAACTGAAAAGGGCAAGTGGCTTGTGACTGGTAGTAAAAACAGGATAGCTGTCAGATATGTGAGCCAGGGGTATCGATGAGAATAGGATTACAGAGCACCAGCAGCAGAGGGTGAGTTTTGGCTTCCCTGTGTTCCCAGGTGGTGGAGTACTGCCTTGCACAGGAAAAGAAGCTGTGCCCACGTGGACAGTGAAAGCTGTGCTTTCTCCCCCTTCCTGAACCTTCAGAAATGTCTATAAGCTCTCTCACAGCACACTAGCAGCCTACATGGGAATAAAACAAATCGTGATAAGCCTTCACTCCAGTCATTCTTAAGGATTTAAGAAAAAAAGGGGAAACATAACCTTAAGTATATAAGCTAGATCCCAACCAAAATTACAAGTTTTGCTTACTTTTTTGAAAAGTACCTTTCCCCTAGAATGAATAGATTTCTGGATTAAAAAGAGATTTAAATAAGTGTAGGTAGAAGGACAAATCTGTGACTTCCCTATTACAGAGGAATAACGTATCATAAAACACCTCCCACTCACCTGCTGCGAGAACAAGAATACATGAGGCAATTTTCCCCTTTCCCATGCATGTGAGCAGAGGATAGGTTAGCAAGGGGAGATGAAAAATAGGAGAAGGACTAATTGATAGATTAGTGAAAAGGCAAGAGAGAACGAGCAGGACCAAAAAAAGAAGAAAAAATTAGACCAAAGGTAAAGATAGACCAGTCTGCCTAGCATCTAATAGGAAGAACAAGAATAACCCATTGGATACCATTTGTCAGTTACCAGAAGCCTTATTTAAAACTTGAGTTTGCTAAACAAGAAAAACAAACAAAAAGAACACCTTCCCTCTATTTAAGAATTATGAGTTTAAAATTATTTGTTTATCCAGCCGCTCCAAAAATAAAAAATTGCAATAACTGGAGCAATAAATCACACGGACAAAACTACTCCAAAAATACTCCCCTAAAAATCGTTTTGGTGTCCAAAATTAATGTTAATTTTAGTAAAGTACTATACAGTAACACCAACATTAGGCAGGATTTGTGCTGACTGATTTATGCCATCTGTTCACCACTCAGATGTCACTTCTTCTAGCTTTCAAACAGGGAAAACAAAAACAAAACTTGCTCTTCCCAAATCTCGATTAGGGTAGTTATTGAATTTAGCTGACTTTTCATCATTTACTGAGCTATTTCTTCGAAAAAATAACGCTGGTACTGTAATGTTTAGTTACATTGGAGCACAAAGTACAGTTTGCAAGATATCAGTGGTTAAAGGGAATGAAGGAATAAGAAGTATTGTAATTAGCAAATGTTTTGCTAACAGTTAGAAATGTACATCGACTCTGTAGATTTGTTGGAGCATAAAATGCTTTTTTCTCCTACATCTGGTATCCATGAAAAGAAGGGGGACCTAGCAACCAAACTTTACATCTAATGTTTTAAAGAGGTAGCACACAATAAATTACTTCCCTTTTTAAATAAAAAAAAAAAAAAAAAAAAAAAAACCAAAAAAACAAAAAAAAAAAAAAAAAAAAAACAAAACACACACACAAAAAAAAAAACTTAAAAAAATCAAAAATGAATGTTTTGAAATCAAACAA
>JBCJKH010041781.1:0-12276 GCA_039877255.1 Loriculus beryllinus | reverse complement strand
TCATGCCTCCCAAGGCTTCGTCCAACCTGGCCTTGAACACTGCCAGGGGTGGAGCACTCAAACTTCCTTGGGCAGCCCATTTGAGTGCCTCACCACCCTAACAGCAAAGAATTTCTTCCTTATATCCAATCTAAACCTCCCCTGTTTAAGTTTGAAGCCGTTACCCCTTGTCCTATCACTACAGTCCTTAATGAAGAGTTCATCCCCAGCACCCCTATAGGCCCCTGTCAGGTACTGGAAGGCTGCTATGAGGTCTCCACGCAGCTTTCTCTTCTCCAGACTGAACAGCCCCAACTTTCTCAGCCTGTCTTCGTATGGGAGGTGCTCCAGTCATCTGATCATCCTCATGGCCCTGCTCTGGGCTTGTTCCAACAGTCTAATATTAACAGACAAGGAAGAAGGCAAATTTTTCTTTGCCATTCGTATTGTCCTAGTCAAGTTTTCCAATGAAGATTATGAATAACTACAACAGTAACTGAATAATTAATATTTTTGTCAAAGTAAAATCTAAAACCATAAAAAGTAGCTGTATGATTGCTTCAAGCTCTTCAGTGACAATGGTAAGTACAGAAGCTGCAGCTACTACCTCATTTCAGTGGGCCTTTCTTCCCTAAACTAATAATTTGCATTTTTACATAAATCTGTAACCCTCCTTTCAGAATCGTGCGGAAAAGAAACACTTCATCATATGTGCATGCTGGAAGCTTACTCAGCTATGGACAAACCTATCTACACTGCTGAATGCATTCTGGACAGATGAATCCATGACTTTGTCCCTGACTGCTTAACTTAAGAAGCAAGGTAGCATATCTTCAGTCTGTATCTTTGCCTTTGAGTAATGAACTGACACAAAACACTATCTCAGCTTTTCATAGTTCAAGTCTATGACCATGTTGTTATTTAACCCCAGTAGGCAGCTCAGCCCTACACATGCTTGCTCACCTGACTCCCAGCAGGATGGAGGGGAGAAGTAAAAGGGGAAAAGCACAAAAACTTGTGGGTTGAGATAAAGACAGTTTCAGAAATAAAGCTGGCGGGCTGTAAATTCATCATAGATTTTATAACTTGTCAGTGAAAAAGCAGTAATATTTATCCTTTCTTGTGCCTCTGATCACTGTAGTTCATGTCTGTGGTTGTTAACTCTGATCCTCAGAGCTGATCATGGTCACTGATCAAGCAACTTTACAAAAGTGTCAGGTATTATATGATTTTGCAATTTTGATCTTTATAAGTTTAAGGTTTTTGGTTGGTTTTTCAGTACAGAACATTGCAGTTTGTTACCTGTTATTTTTTGTTGTGTTGCACATCCGTCCAGTTAATGAAAACATGATACTTATTATTATCAGGTTTTGATGTTCTCAGATTGGCTTTCTACCATTCTCTCTTATAGCTTTGCACTAATATTTAATTTTCTGTCCAACTCCATACAGTGTGCATTGAAATCACTAAAATGTGGAAATTAAAGAAAATTGATGAAAGAAACACTCAATTTATGAAATATAAATCAGCCAGGAGTGAGTTTTAAGAAAAAAATTGGTGTCAGGCAGTATTTAAGGGACATGTGTTGTCTCTGAAGATCATCTTTCAGATGGAATGCAAAGTCCAAGTATTGATGGTACACAGCAGTTAAATATACCTTTGTGGAATGAGCTATTAACCTAGTGTCCTTTCTAAATCCAAATTTCAGCAACTAAAAATCTGCTTTCGAAAATTTAATGCAGCAAAAGAGCAGCTATATCCCTGCCTAACAAATTATGAAGCTATTTGAAAGAACATAATGAAACTCTCTTATTAATTTTCTATTTATATATCAGTTTCATTTGAGGAAGGGGTTCAGTTTATGTTAATGTTGTATTTTATACGTTATATTTTATTAACTATTGCATTCAGAGTGTTTTTCTAATTCTTCTCTGCATCAAATTTAAGAGGGCACATAGCTATAATTTTAATGTCTCAATTTCATGAAAATTATCTAACCACATCTGCTTTCTTGAACAAATTAATATGGCAGTGGTTTATTACAGATTAATTATATATTATTCAAATAATGGCAAATTCTCTTCAAATTTTGTCAAGAAAAAAATCAGATGTTTAGTTAAAAAGTAAGTAGGAATATTGAATTTACTAATTTGAACTTTCTTAGCACACATGGCTACTTTTTATTAAGCAGCCTAAGAATACTTAAAAACTCACAGGAGAAAAAAGAAAAAAAATGGACAAAAATCTGTATTCTGTGTTATAGAATTGCTCAGTTACTGTGTATGGGCTGATCTTTCAAGCACAGCATGAAGTGACTGCTAATCAAATGTGCCTCAAGGCAGTAGACACTAAAATATTAAAGCTGGCTTATTGAGGTTCTCAATTTTTTAACTCAACTTTGTCTGGTACGGCTCTTAAAAGTATTATTTAAGCAATCCAAAACATTAACAAATCATCCATTATGATTTAGATGTACATAATTAAAATACATTCAAAATTTTGGAAAACATATATAAAACAATTTATAAAATCTAATCTCCATGATAATGCAACTGTGTAAAAATAATAAAGACATATACATCCTTTGTGTCTCTTGTATGCTACTAGTGGGTTTGCAGGTATGTCTTGAAGCCAGGAAGACCATAGATATTAAGCAGGGACACACACAGAGTAACTCATCTTTATATTCAAGTTTTCATATGATGATCTGACTAAATAGGTTTGCATACCTAATAGATAACATCTTTAGGCACCAAAATAAACTTTGAGATTTGATTCTTGGAGCACATTGCACACTCTGAGTTTCTATCTTCTAATGCCTCCTTCGAGCTCCAAACTCTGAGCTGAAAACTCTTTCCAAAACATATTATTTTCTTTAGACCTTTCTACCCAGTCATTTATTCTAAGAAATTAATCATTGGGGGAGTTCACTGTCCCTCACAACTTTTTCTAGTTAATTTTGCCTGTCTTAATCACCTAGATACTGCTCATTAAATTTCTACTAAGAGATTTTTCTACCTATCATCAGATATCTGTTTCTCATGTAGGTATCTGTACATTAATTAATTCACCTATTTGTTTTATCCTAAGTTAGACTTGCCTAGGTTGTTTTACTGTGGCACGTTTTCTAGAAATACTCTTTTGGACCATCTTTCAACTATATTATATTCTTTAACTATAAACACCCGAGCTGAGGACACAGTTTATGTGTATCTATCATTCTCAGTCCAACTCTTGCTATTACCCTATATAGTCTTCCAGGACCCACCTGACCTAAAGTCTGCTTGAAGTTTACGCTCAGCCAGTTATATGTCAGAGTTTATACTTTCATATCATTGCGTCTGCATTACAGGGTAGTCTCCCTTTTTCTCCTGAACTTCATTCCCAAATCTGTTCTACACCTTCGCCTTTCAGATGTATATGAATATGTCATGATGTATAAGAATATGTAGCTTGAATGCACCATAATTATAAAAAACAATACTTGTTTGCTGCAGGTGAACAAGCCAGATTTTCTGTGAGCATAATTACACTAATGATGGTTGGTTAGCATTATTTTAGTTTAGATAAAATGTTCTACATTTCCCTGGAAAAAACAATCTAACCTCAAACACTTGTAGCTCTAAGGGTCGTAGATATTTCTGTTGTCAATTCTCCTAGACAAATTATCCTCTCTTGTTATTTTCTAGATTAAATTGTGTTTGATACAAGGAAACACAGCAGTGAGGTTTGCACTGTAACCAGACTTTGTACACATACCAAGTAGAAAATCAAGCAAATAAAACAGAAACCAATCAAGCTTTATAAAAACATTTTAGGCCTTCCTAGTTTTTTCATTGGAAAAGATCTTATAAATTTTATTTCTAAGAAATTAATTTTTCTTTTCATCTCTCTGTCCCCTTCTGTTCTTTTTCCTTAAGCCAATAAATCAACAGAGCATATTTCAGAGACATCAGATTTTATAACACTGCCAGTATCTGAGATCTCATACCGAAGAATCAGTATGAAAAAGAAAACCAACTAAAAAGTAGGTAAGTAGGTAGGTAGGTAGGTAGGTAGGTAGATAGATAGATAGATAGATAGATAGATAGATAGATAGATAGATAGATAGATCGATTGATAGAGATAGAGAGAGAGACAGAAACATAGATAACAGACATTTACTAAACCATTATTTTTCAACCTGTAAACAGAATCTGAAATAACTTTGTCCATACTCATTAGAAAAATAGATTGAGGGACATGCTTCTTCAGCTCTTTATCACCAAATTTAATTTATCTTCTTCAGTATCCATTTTACTTTATTTTGTTCTATAGGATATTTATAATTAACTTGATTCCTTCCATCATATACTGGATGAAGACTATTTCTCTACTTTTAACAGAGTGACTCAAAATGAAGGCTATTGAATAAAAATAGTGGTGATACAATTAGGGTTGCTATTTTAATGCAAAACCTGTCAAACTTATAATGTTAAACTCTTGTTTAGCAAAACCATCCTGTCTTTGTACTTTTTCTGATTCTAGTCCTTCTCTGCTGACTGAAGTAAGCTTCTATCTCTGAGACTTTTGCTGTGTTCCCTGAGTTGCAGTGTCTTGCTGTATGCTGGTGTCAATGGCATGTGTCAAGGAATGTCAGTGATTTCTGATTGCAATCACTGCTTTATACTGGCTGATAAACAGCCCTTTAGTTGAATGACTTATAAAACTCTCCTGTAGCTTTTCACAGTTGACATTCTTCAATGTACCTTGAATGTATAGAATAGTGCACCTTTAACTTGACTGTACATTGTATATCAGTCTACATAGCAAAAATGCTTACTGCACAAATATCTCAGCAGCTTTATTTCTGGGTCTCATCTGAAGCCAAGCAGAGTACTTAACACCTTGTGATGCCAGTTGGCTTAAGCTGGCTGATCCACAATCCGTTTTTCTATAATACTCATATTCACATCTAAATTATACATTTCTACATACTTCCACACTTCCATATACATACTGTATATGTTCATATTCACAGTTGAATAGGAATGTTTTATACATAAGTTATGCATTTCCTTTTGTATTGCATACTAACACTATTTTCTAGCTTTTCCTGCCTCTTGTATTGCCATCACCAGTGCCATTTAAACTTTTCGATATCTGGAACAACAAATATAGAGGTAGATAGTCATTAGAAACATTGCTATCAGCTCAGCACATTGAAATCATAGAATTACAGAGCCATAGAATAGTTAGGGTTGGAAAGGACCTTAAGATCACCTAGTTCCAAACCCTCTGCCATAAGCAGGGACACCTCACACTAAACCATGCCTCCCAAGGCTTCATCCAACCTGGCCTTGAACACTGCCAGAGATGGAGCACTCACAACTTCCTTGGGCAGCCCATTCCAGTGCCTCATCACCCTAACAATAAAGAATTTCTTCCTCATATCCAATCTAAACCTTCCCACAAATGTTTGGAACATATAATAATGATATTATTTTAAGTGTTGGACATTTCAGGGTTGTGACCTAGGGAAAAACTTCTGATACACAGAAATGGTACAGGAAATATAGTGTCTTATTTTCAGGGAGCTTGACTTCTTTGGCTGTTATTTACACTAAGGGGAGTTGTCTAATTGTTCATTTAAACTGTGTAATTAGTTCAATTAAACTGCAGGCTATCTGGAGTACAGGATGGTTGTACCCATGGTTATCTGAAAGCATTTGATGCAGTATCGGAAAAACACAAGCTCAATGTGGTCAAAAGTTATTGATTTGAGCGGAGGGTTTCCCTTGGTAAAATGGAATCTCTACCTGAGGACAGGTAAGAGATAGATGAAAGGTGTGTAAAGAGCAAAAAGCATTATTTGGAAGGTCAGAGTAAAAGGAAACATCTTTCCCCCAAAAACTATGACGGTACCGTAGCTGGAATTTCTGCTAGTAGAACTATGCTGTTTATGCCGAGTTGTGCCACCCCTTTCGAAATAGAATGAGTCTACATCCATTTTGCAAATCAATATGTGATCCTAGAAAATTATTTATTTTCTCTGCTAGATATGCTGCAAATTGGTGAGCTCTCCTCCACTGGATGATGGCAAACAATATGGAACAGCCACACATGGGCAGGAAAACAAAATGGTCCATTTAAGGGCTTTTCCCATTGCAATTTAGGTGACAAAATGCCAGATGATGTCAACCCCAGCAGGTTCACAGAAGGAAGAGTAGGTTAGTTGTACAGTGCTTCCATTTCTGTGCAAGGTTTTATAATCATTACCTTGAAGCAGGCTGGCTTTCAAGTTCCCAAGAAGAGCTCAGGGGAGAGTGTGATATTTAAGCCTAGACATCTTTTCTCATCTGGGTTTCCTTTCACAATGCCAGTGCCTGTGCGTGCAAAGTTCTGGCAGCCTGAAATACTTTGATATACTTTTTTCCCAGGCTTCAAAAGAAAAGGTAAACAATGGGCTTGTGACTCCAGGGCGAGCATCAGTAGCAGAGTTTATGAGGTAGCTCATCTTCTTTATGTTTCTGGCATGACTTTAAATATTTTGCTGTGTATAAGGGATGTGTGAAAGAAAAATAAATTCATTTAGTGGTTTTTGAGGCTGCAGGTTTGATGCCTAGAGGTGATTTCTGGTCCACAGAGGTTTTCTGCTTTTGCTACAGGTAGAGCAGAGGGCAACTCTGCATCAAAGACTTAAAATGTCTATTTAAAACCAAAAGTAATGTCTGATTTTTAGAAGATCCTCGAAAGATATTAGGATTTCTTTGACAGTGCAACTAACATCTAAGAAAAAAAAAATGGCTGGGAAGTTGTTCACCTTAATAGTGCTTTGGATATTTATTTTAAATGTTTTAGACTCACTAACAGGGCAGACAGAAGTTCAATATGCATATACTCTGTTTGCTTGTTTTATGTTATAATACTGTTATATATTCTACTAAATATAATCCTGGGGCTGGTGAGATCTACACACAAGAACAAGTATTTAAAAATTGATTTTGTGTTGTTTAGCCTGTACAACTTGTCTGAGTTACATCATGAATTTCATGTATTCTTTTGCCCCAGATTCTTAGAAGTTTAAATAGTTTTAAAAGACAGACTTGATCTTAGTACTTACAATTATTGTAGAGATTTAAATTTTGTTGCTTTTTATAATGTTTTCATGTTCCATTTACATAATTTTTAAGGTGGAAAATATTGCCCAGAAAAATCATCTGCGTCATCAAGCGTCTAAAGCTTCACTGTCTGGATTAAGCCCTTCTTCGCTCCAGGCTACTAACTTCTTCAATTCCCTTGACTTATATAGCCAGGGAACTCTTGTATTGCACTTGAGATGACTGCATAAAACATTCCATTACAATCATATTTCCATGCTCACTTTATTTAGTGCCAAGCAGTGAAAAATGCTGGCATTCAGCTCACTGGTGTTTTCATTTGTTTTCTTGAGTATTTATGTAGTACTTCCACCTCAGAACAGACATTCAGGCAAAGTGAGCCGGAGCTAATGCCAAAATCTCCAGTCCTACCATTAAGTCTGTATTTGCAAACATGTTTGCATGCACAAAAATAAGGTCTCAATGCAGTCAAAATGTGCAAGACTGCATCAGCTTTGAAAGTCTGTGAGGAATTTGACAGGGAGTAAAGTAAAATTATACAGTTCCCAGAAAGCTGCTGCTGCATCTAATTTGTTACACAAGGTTTGGGGACGTAGTAGTTAAGAGCCTTCCTAAATTAATCAGCTAGCAGAGACACTAGGATGTGTGCAGTGTATGCAGCCCGCTGAGGAAAATGGATCACTTTTGCTCAAAATCTCATGCTCACAAAATTTCACGTGTCAGTTTTAAGTGCAAAATGAGTCTCCTGAGATTCTGAGTTTTGAAATATTTGTGTAGATGTATAGGCACTTTCACACAGCTTTATCTCAGCACTATAAAATTCCCATGGTTTCTCCTGAGTGCTCTGTAACTGTTTAAAACCCTGAAACAGTTGAGAAGGATACAGATCAGCCGGCTGTTGTAATGGGGGCAGTTCAGACTGCATCTGTCCTAAAAATAAATAAATAAATATACAAATGTAGTGGATCTGTTAGCCATTTTCCTCAGCTAAATATAGCATAGTGAGCCTGTCAGTCATTAGCCTGAGGTTTCTTCAGCCTTTTGGGGGGACTCTCTTTCCTTCAAAGGACTTCTTAGTCCGTTTTAGTACCTCTTAAGTAACCATCTCTCAGGCTATTTTTTGTGGTTTGGTCACACTATTACTGAAAAAGAGTTTAATCAGCAGCTGAAGCCCCTTCTGCTTCTCTCTCCTTGAGATTTATGCATCAAAGAGCCCTGTGCTCCAGGGGTAAAGGTCACTTTCACAGATATATTTCCTCGTATATCTCCAACTGTTTCTGCACTTCCAGAGAGCAGTGGGTACCCTCATACTGGCTCCACTTTCATGACCATGTTAAAAAAAAAGTAAATAATAATATTTCAGAAGAGGCACTCAGTCCATTTGGCTCTTTTGAAAGTTTTTACAGTTAGTATTGATTTTTCCTCAGCTTTTGCTGCTTATTTGACATGTACTGTGTGCTATTCTAAAGGCTTCTGCCATGTTCAGGATCCCAGTGTCGTAGATACTGAATGAACCTTGATACTGTCTTTGCAGTTGAAGCTTTACCTTCTCTGGAGGCCAAGCCAAGGAGAAGATAGAAAAGACTGAGTTGCTCCAGGAGCAGCTGGCTAACCTCTATCATCAGTGTGAGTAGCACTGGGAGAGAAAATGGAAAAGTTCTTGTTGAAACTAGGTGGGAACTAAACAAGAGAATAAAGCAGGTCGAGGGGGCAGAAAAGCGTCAGGTAGAGCTGAGACTTACAGAAGGGAGATGAAAAGTGTGAAATTGCTACTTCTGCTGCCAAACTTAAAATTATCAAGTGTTAAACTAATTCAAGCTGAATCATTAATTATTTGTACTCAAAACTGTTGCTACGCCCATTTTCATAGTCAAGTCTTACGGACACAAATACTTGGAGAAATCAAGTTCCAAGTCTTGCCTGTGGCAAGCTTTGCATAGATCGAATCTGTTGACTCTTCAAGTGTATAGATATCCCTGATGCTTCTCCTGGAATAAATCAAATTAGTGTGACAAAATCTGACCTATCTTTTTTACATACCCACGCAACTGGTCTGTGAAAATGAGATAATAAAAGGTATCGTTTTACTCTTTCACTATTCATCCTGACATTTACCTACATTTCTATGAGGTATGTCCTTGGAATGGCCCACTGGTTACAGAGCAGGGGGGTTTTTAACTTGCTAGAAGCCACTAACTGTACCACATCCTGTGTCCTAAACTAACCACCTTTTCAACTGGACACTCCAGAAGATGCTGACAAGAATTCCATTTATTTAACTATTTAAAAATTGGTGCAATATTTTCTTAGTAAGACAGTTTATTGCTTTCTGATTAGTCACAGAAAAATCAGTCAACAAAAGCAAATAGCAATCTTCCAGCCCTTCAATAACCAGCAAGAGTCAACTTCTATTCAAAATGTTATTTGATGTGAATTGTAAGTTTATCTTCAATCAAATGTCAATTATGTTTTTTTCAACTGAAGTTTTTTCAGATATGTCTAGTTCCTCATTAAATGAGCAAAAAGCACGAGCCAAAATAATTCTGGCATGACTTTGACCTCCCCATTTCAGTGACCTCTGAAGGCATTCTGTCTTTCATTTTCCATGTGTATATTAGCTTGATAGCCTGCAGATATACATATGCAATTGAATATATACGTATATGATATATTTCCCCTCTATTTTAAAGACATGGTTTCATTTTCTTCTCCTTTTATTGACAGACTTGCCATTGATTCAGATGTTCATAAGAGCAATGATGACAGATAGATGTCTGAAACTGAAGAACTCACGGTGGAGTTCACTTGTTCTAGTAGGTGTTTTTTGCTTTTTTCTACTCTACTTTGTTTCCCTTTCTCCACAGCAAGTGTATGCAGGGATTTATGATTCTATCCACTGACCAGATGTCAAAAATACAGAATTTTAATGAGCAACAGAATTTCCCATTAGTTTTTACTTCCCTCCTCCATAAATTCACACTTGTTTGACTTTGCTGAAATTAAAAAGTTCTAACTGATCTCACATTTTTTTATTTAATATTCTTCTGTTTTGTAAGGGAGGATATAACTTGTTGATATCTTCTTGAGAGCTCATAGCCATCTCTGTCATCAGCCCATGTGGAATGCTAGCTGTTCCACATTAACCAGTTCTCTATTTTATCTGCCACTCATCATGACACTTGAAAACTCTTACTTCCAATTCTTAAACTGAGCTCTATGAAACACAGAATTTCAAAAGCCACCAGTGAGGGTAAGCTGGTTGTGGGAAGAGAAACAGCAACCACAGTGTTAAAGTGGGAAGGCTCTTGGTGACAAAGCTAGAGCTTTCTAACACAAAATGCAGGTTGGCAGTTTGTGAGGCAGCTTGAAGAAGAACTGAGGTTTGAAGCAAAACTTGGAAAGCAGTTCAGGTGCTTTTCCAAGTATTTGAATCAAATATGTCATCTGGAGTGATTTCACCTGTCAGCACAGACAGTTCAGGGAAATGCTGAGCTCTCTTTCTGTCCTTTTTTTCAATGCAGAGTACACCCAATTTAACACATAAAACTTGCTCTTCCCTCCAGCCACCACCCCTTTCCTTTCCCCCTGTTTTATAGGTCTAGCAGTTGCCAGCAGGGATCAGACAGTAGGAACAGTGCAGTCAGCACCTTTTTCTGGGACACAAACATCGGACCAGAATTTATTGGTTTTGTTCACTGCAGGGAAGATAACTACATCCAAGAAAGAGATTCTCCTGCAGGGTAGCCATGGTTTGCCACCAACTCAGTCAGCCGGCTCCAACTGCGGTTTTAAGTTTTGTTTCATGCCCCTCAGGCTGAGAAAAGCCTGCCTCTTCTGGAATGCTAACCATCCTTTCGGAGCCGGATACCTCCATTTCATCAGACAATAAATTAGAGAGCTCACATTGGACTGGAAGTGACCGTTTCACCTAGCTTGAGATGGGGATAAAAAGACATGGTTGAACTCCGATTTAAAAGAACGGCCAAGAGTCATATTTATCAGGCAGATCTCTATCCATCTTCTGGTGGAAAACGGTAGCTGAAGCACTTCCCCTGTCGGTGCACACTTTATAAAGCCATGGGGGGGGAGGGGGTGAGTAGGGAAGGGGGTTGGTGAGAACGGGAGGCGTGGGGGCTGCTTTTGTGGAGCAGCCTGCAGTGACATGGCAACCCAGACATATGGTGTCATTATTCAGCCGACACAAATTTGACACTCAGTGAATTTATTATATTTTGGTTTGCTCCTGGTGCCTGAAAGGCTTTGCAACTGTCTCTTCATAGGGCATGTCACAGATGTTGATGTATTTTCCTCCTCCACAGCCAGGTTTTACTGTGGAAACTGATACAACTTCACGATAGAATTTCTGGATGAATTATTCACGCATTGCATGGTTTCTGCACATAGGGGGTTGGAAGAAATCCATCCTATTCAATAAACAGTCTCTTTAATCCCCTGTAACAGAGCATTTTCCCTGAGTTTAAACCATTTTTATTATCACCTTTGTGATCCTAATGTTTTGGATAACATATTTGCAGTTAATAGCTTTGTTAAATTTTTCACTATATTTCTCCTTAACATGCAATTAAATTGTCCAGACACAGTGATGAAACTGATACATTGAAGAGACAATAAACCATATGTCCCAGATTCTAACCATCTTAACTTCTAGAAGGCCTTTTTTTTAATCCTACAGATCATACCATGTCCAGTGATTTATAGAGTAATTCCTGAAATATCTCAATATTTGTTGTTGTAGACAGAATGGGCTGCTGCTAATGCCAGTACCATCTGTGGAGATGATTTTTTAATTGAAAAGCACTTTCAGTCTTGAGAATCGAAACTCATCACTGAACTCATCACTGCCCCCTGAGAGAAGATTAATGAAATGAAAACATATTGTACGCCTTTAATACCTGGAGAAGTAATAAGGATGCATCAAGTGACAATAAAGAGCGTGGTGCGTGGGGTAAATTGCTTTAACATAACATGAAAATCCTATCCAAGAATTAAGAATTGCATTTACAGTTCTAAAACTACTGAAGCATTAGTTCTTTGTTTTAAAACTCCTGATTCCATTTTCTTCCTGACTTCTAAATCCAGAAGCAGAGTTCAGATTCAGATTCTCCTGCTCCTGACCCCACATGCAGTAATTTGTACTCCCAAAATAATCCCATTTAATTTAATATTAAATAGTTAT
>JBCJKH010041779.1:0-12931 GCA_039877255.1 Loriculus beryllinus | reverse complement strand
TTAGTACCAGTAAGAGTTAATTTTTTCAATAAATCATTTTCTTATTTATTGCACACTCCTACCTTCTATTTCATTCAGTTTAATTATATCAGTAACATGCTGGGTAACATTTCTAATTTTCCTTCTGTAAATAACTGGTATCATAGCAAATGCCTATAAGCACTCATTACAGATGAGGAATGCTTGTCACTCATTAAACCACTGTGGTTTGCTATGCACAAATGCTTTTAAAATATTCAAAACTTTGGGCTAAAATATGCCATTCAAAGCAGCATGTCTTTGCTTTGTGTCAACGTACACAGGAGAGAGTGACAGCTGTGTAAACACTGAATTAACAGTATACAGCAAAACACCCTGAACTTCTCCATAGAAGCATTTCAAAACATGTGCCCTCCCACAGGCAGATCTTGAGCACTGCTTTTTGTGCAAAGCAGGGTCAGGATCTACCATGCTTTTATTCTCTTTCTCTGCAGAACACATATAGAGGAGACAACAAAGTGATTTCATTATTCCTGCTCCATATTCTCCCTTTATCGCTTCACTAGACAAACAGGAATGCAGCTACTGCTGAGATAATTAGCACAGGCAACTATTAAGAGACTCTTAATGTTTCACTGAAACACAAATAACAAAAGATAAATAATTCCTCCCTTAAGATCAAAACCAGAATAATAATTAACAGCTGGAGGGGAGGGGCAGCAAGAAGCTAGAATACATTCCAGAACCGCAATCTGCTACCCAATTTCTGCAGGAAAATGTGTGTGTGCATTATATCCTTTACTCAATCATCTGTCCTGCATCAGCAAAACATGCGCAAAGTTCTCCACCAAGTTCAGTAATAGCAGGATTGCATCTGATTTGAGAAATACTCACCCGTACAAATGATGAATGGTAATGCTAATAACATAATCATATGCTCCAGTCCTGCAAGAACTTTTGTTCTTTTGTTTGAAATGTTTGCAAGATCAGGACTACAGCTTTACATTATGGTGGTAACACTCTGGACAAGGACTTCGCAAACCAGCACTCTCACCTTTTACTCTGTGAATAGCTACAATCCTTCTTTTACTCCTTGATTTTTCCAGCTCTATCATTCTCATTCCTGTTAAAGATAAAACTTGACTACTTCTCAATACTCAGTAATTTCTTTTGCTCCTCAGGAGAGTGAAAAACATGCTAAGCAGAATTAAGACCTATCAACAATCTTGCGTTTTAATTCAGAACTCCTAGAAAAAATGTCTGAAACTAACTCATCCTTCCTTTTATGCTACCCCAGGTAGTGCCTTGCCTCTACCTTACTTCTCTTTAGAGGACATCTTTCTGTGCTCTGGAGGGATTTTCCCCATGCTCCTCTTCCCTAGGACACACACAGCTCTCCCTAGGCTTGTCACTACAAGAGGCTCTTAGCTTCCTAAGCCAGATCATCAGGTGTACTTCTTTATGGCATGAGCATACCCTTCTAAACACAGCCTTGGCCACTCACAGACAGGCAGGTCGTTTAGAGTCAACTCTTGCTCCCACCTAGCTTACCTACAGAGAGGGAATGTCATCTATTCCACTGGGACAAGACACCACTACGCTTCCTTACTCTTAAAAGGGGGTGTTCTATGCTAGAATATCCTTTTCAAAATTACTGCATTCCAAGGTTGAACTTTTCAGGCATTTTGAGGATTTGGTTGCCTGGTTCCTATTAAGTTTATGGAAGTAGCGCCTCCTATTTAAGCGTAAGTGCTTATTTATGTTCTGCTTTGAGACATGTCTTTCTGAGCTTCTGTTTGGGTCTGTCAGAGAAAACTGTTTGCTGGACAAAAAGCTATACACTGATGATGCTGTGTGTAAAGAAAACATTGCTCATCATAGTTTGCCATTTACATGTTTCTTCCAGAGCTCTGCCAAGCTTCAGAGCATAGCAGCAGAAGATACACGTATTTCACTCTTACACACAGCTGGGTCTTTAGGCATCAGATGAGCAGGTTACATAGCTAATCCATAGCATACAACACACCTCACTTGCTTCCTTCAAGAAAAAAACATCATGTGCTCTTGCTTCCAGCCTGCCTCTCCAAACAGAATGGCCAGAGAGCTCTGCAATTGAGGGCAGCATAGCACAGGAAGGCAGGAGTACAGAAGTATTGTTTCTATGCTACATCCTTGTTTCTAGGATTACTGGTGAGCTGACAAAGTATGGAATGATTTACACTGAATTCTTAAAAATCATCAAACCAAACAATGAGATGCTTTCTGTCTGCAGCACTGAGCAAAGGGGTGTTCTGGAGGAAAAGGCAATGTATAATGAATAGAATGGAAGTACTGCATGTGCTATGACAACTTTTTTATTTAGATTTAAAATGATTAACAAATTTGCCTCTTCATGGGTCTCAGGGCCCTAACATCATTAACTACTCAACACTTCAACAGTTTTAAAGTAATCAGTTCTACAGAAACCCTGTCAGCCAGCCACTTTCACAGCTATCACTTGCTTCAGTGCAGGAAGAAGAAAACTACAATGCTCTCTGCCTTTTGCAACTTATTCTTTAAATATGAGCTATTTCAAATCTGTGATTAGAAACACAGATATCTCACACACTCTCCAGAGTCCTGGAGAACTTCTGCTAATTGCCTTAACTTTTAACAAGCATACAGATCAGGCACCCTTCTAATCTCAGTTTGATGATGCAAGCATTAGCCTCACACTGGACAAGCCTCAGTCACAATAGATCTAACTGGCATCATGTCCACCACCCATGACCTAAAAATGGCCGATGGAGATCCTGGGCTGGCACACCGAGCAGAATGTTTCCCTCAGAAGGAAGATAAGAGCATTTCCATAGCTGGCCTGTGACAGTGGAACAATAATCTGGCCATGGATGACCAGGCATGAACAAGACAGATGATAAGAAAGGTCAGGAGGCATTGCCCAAAGGGGATTAGGTGCAATTCCTTCTTTCTAAGGCACAGATAATGTGCTGCTTCCTCATGTTACCTGCAAAACCTCCGTGTATCTGTAGATGAAGTTCAGGCAGCTTACTTTCATTCATCCACACCTAGACATGACCGTAGAGAGAAGCTAACATCCAGCACTCCAGATTCCCATTTGAAAATGCCAGTGCTTATATATACATATGCAGGGGTATGCACACATATATATACACAAAGCACTGGCATGGCAGAGTTTGAAACCTGAGTGCAAACAAGAGACATGCAGCGCTTCCAGTGTCTTGACAGTCTGAAGCTGGAGCTCAGGCTTGATCCAAACAGTAACAGGCTTTTTAGAGTCTTAAAACATTAGGCCTTTATTTAGTGAAAGAAGAATTGAATTCTCCCAAGACTGGCAATCAAACCCTAGGTTCTGGCTTAGGGGAGCAGAACATTTGTGCGATACTATGTTCATTCCTGGTATTATTTATATGTGAGGAACCAGTTTCCTGTTTATTTGTACAGAAAGTACAACCACAGCATGTTGTTTAAATGGGCAATCTTTTGATATTTTAGTATGCTGCTCTATTTGTACAATAGGGCAATACTTCACTCTCCTCCTGCTCTCTGAATTTTACCCATGATGCCCTTGTCTGTACACACCTTACATGACTCTGGCACAGATAAGTACTAGAGACGTTTCAAAGCACCACCAGTCATCTCACTCGTGTATTACAATGCAGTAAAATATATGGCATAATGCAACTACAAAATACATTTTAATCTTTCCAAAACCTGCTTCCTGTTGATGACCCATAAAGGGAAGAGGTTCAGAATACTATTTCATTACTCAGCTTCCCTGCCCAAGCTCCTACATTACAAGCTGAGAAATGCTATGAGTCTAAATGAAGCAACCATCTGCTATAACCAAATTTCTTCCTACTATTTGAAAGGCAAATATGCACAGGAAAAGCAATAACCTATATATGTCAAAAGGGCAGAAGAATCCTTAAGTTCAGTGCCTTATTCATATAATATCAATGCCATGAACTTGTGTTAAGTGGGCACTATTCTTTTCCAGATGGAATTACACGGTGTTCTTTTTAGCAAGCAATGCAAAAAACTAATGGTGCACAAAAAGGGTTGCATGAAAGCAATTTTTGATACCACTCACTTTGCCCATTTCCTTACTGCAGATTTCCTTCCTATTTCTTACTCTCTTAAATCAGAGCAGCAACCTTTGCTTTCTTAGATTAGCACAATGACTTAATACAGACATTTTACGTCCACCATCACCATGATTAATGGAAATAGATTTGTACCTACTGCTTAGCGTTAAACAGCTGAGGTCAGGTTATATGCTAATTTAAACTTCAGACAATCCCACTGGCGTCAATGGGATCATGTATGGAGCAAAATGTTGCTCCAGTTGCAATTCTGTCTCCGGAAGCTTTCCACTGTAAGTTAACGCACGTCTTTGATGATGTTCTAATGGGTACACAGCAATGAGAGTCATTCACAGCAGATGGCATTTTGCACTGATGCTCACAGACTGCAGTACTTGGATTTGCCAGCCATCTAACAAACAACTGGCCTAAAAGCACACAATAAAAGCAGAGGATAAAAAGGAGACATGTATTGTTTTTGGAGCAACAAAACTGGAGGAGCACACTTTTCTATCAAGACACAGCTAAAGGTTAGATTCTCTAGTGTCTAATGAAGTAACAGCTATTTGTCCTGCAGATGAGACATTTCATAACAGCTCTTACTTTAAAAGGCCTCTAGTGCTTGATAAGACTAAAAATTACACTGCAGTCTCCCTTCAAGGGTCTCTGAGTTGTGCCTTTTCTTTTCAGACTACCTATTTTCAAGGAAAATTGTGGCAATATAGATTTCTACCCTCACACAGCTTTGCCAGAGTTGGTTATAAAATTACTGAAATAGTGAAAATAAGACAGAAACACACAAGCATGACTGTGAACACCTCACCCTCTTTGGAAACTGGAGGAGAAAAACTCAAAACAACCAACCAACCAAACAATAAAAAATAAAAACCCCCAACAAAACCAAACCAAACCAAACAAACATGAGAAAGCATTAGAAAAGTGTGCTTACTATCTACAGCTGGGGTTTTCAGTCAATGGAATTAAGCATGCTTAAAACTTACAAGGTCTGAAATCACATTCTGGAAAGGGTATCCTCGGCACTGACTAGAGAGAGCCCCAAAAGTATCTGAACTGAGTGTCTAGAATAAACATCTTTAAGTTGTCCTCAAAGCATTCCTTTCCATGAAGCCAGGAAGTTTCCTTTGAAGTGTGATAGTTAAGTTTTAACGCTTTCTGGATATTAGACAGTCTACGAGCAGCCCCACGAATGAGGTGAAGCTCATTCTGAAGGACTACCAGGGAAAAAAAGTAACTGGATCATTTCTTGCGGCTGCCCCATCCCTGGAAGTGTTCAAGGCCAGGTTAGACGAGGCTTTGAGCAACTTGGTCTAATGGAAGGTGTCCCTGCCCATGGCAGGGAGTTGGAACTGGATGATCTTTAAGGTCCTTTCCAACCCAAACTGTTCTATGATTTTGTGATTTACGCTGAATCACAGATGACACAAAACCAAGGGGTGGCAAGATCTCAAAGGTACGGAGCTTTTTGAGACTGTTAAGGCATAGATATGACACATCATCTGGGATAGTTGTGAATAGTAAGATGTGGTGTGATGTGAGCAAAAGAAAGAAATCGGCCAGAACAACTGCTCCTTTCATCAGTTCAATGTGCACAAAACAAACTGCATCACATGTACCTGGCCACCCTGTCATCTCCATTCCTGCACCTGTCACTACTGGAATGCCATTTGGGAGCAACTCTTCAACTTTACTTCTGCTAATGTTCCATCCCAAGCTCAGCTGCAGTCACTGGGGTTCTGTTCTGACATCAGCAGGATAACTGGTAAGCAAGGACTGCATGCATTTCCTGAAATGTCTCAGCAATCTTGTCAAATAACTGAACACAACTAGAGAAATATCAAGAGATGAGGAGTTAGAATTAGTGAAAGAAAAAGGAGGTTTATTATTTATATTCCAGCAGCATGTAAAAACCCCAACTGTGATCTGAGTTGCAGTGTGCCAGACAACACATCAACATACAGTGAAAGCCAATTTTGGCTCTGAAGAGCCTACAGTCTTCAGAGGCAAGGCAGACAGAAGGTGAGAAAAGAAACAAAAAGTACTAAGATACACATAGCAAAACAGTCACAAAGCTAAGAATAAAACTGCCTCCCTCCATACACCAAAGCTTCTTGGTCCTGTCTGTCATACTGTCTGCTAATCAAAACAGATTGACATCTGGAAGGCAGTCACGTTCCATAGGAATAGGATTTCTGCAAGATAACCTATAGGAGTCCCAAGCAGAAAACAAGCTGAATCACACCTCCAGAAACCTAAATGATCAGTTTATTCGACTATAATTCTTTATGAATCCACACTAGGTTATTGTTCCTTTGTCCTTTATTTCTCTTTTACCATCTCTTTTTTTTTTTCCCCCTAAGTAGGTCACCTCATCTCCTGAAGTATGAAGCCATAAGACTATGAAAGCATAAAGGAGATTTATTCCTCTCTGTGTGCATGATCTTCTTCACTGAAAAAAGTATGGGAACGACTACAAAGTTCATCATCGACTTCCAAGAATAGACAAATCCCTTAGTTATGCTCCTATGGCATATCTGAAACACAGGCAGGATGAAACCTACAGTGAAGACAGAAGAACTTTTGCCATTAAGATGTCCACTAAAACATTTGGTCATGGTCCAAAGGTGAAAAAAGGTCAGAGACTAATTTATTGGAGAATTTTAATTTGCTAGACTTAGCATAAGGCCATTAATGTTTGGGGCTTTTTTTTTATGTGTCTCAGACCTCTCTCTGCTTCTAGATACACATTTATATTAAAATTATGAGTTACAAGGATCGTGACAGACTGCCCTTTGCTGACCCCTTAAAGGGCTCTCAGTTACAATGATACTTCATATGTGATCCTTAATTACATTTTGATAAGTTGTTCTTGAGAATATAAAATTCGCAACAAGCCAAGCTGACAGAAATTTAGACCCTGCACATGCTTAAAATACAAAGTCTTTGCAGAATAAAATCAAGCACTTTCCCCCTCCTCCCCCCCCCCCCATACTCTTCTTTTTCTGTACCAATTTCTTTTTGTACTAGTTCCAGAGGTCTCAGTTCACACCACCAAAGAATTATGTTATTTACAACAGATGCTTACTCTCAGGAAATTTCTCCACATGAGACAAGGCAAGATTGAAGAAACCCACAGAGCAAAGTTGTTTGCATTCAAGCTGTCTGTAGTGAAGGAAAATAGCTCATGGCTACTTTATTAAGAGGTGGATGCTGATGCTACAATTGCAGGATTAATTATGAACATACTGGACAGCACACACATGCTCACACATGCCGATAAACACAGTGCTCAACAGAATCAGGAAGTACCTTGATTCACAAGTAGCATTTAAATAAATATACTTTAGTGCTGGCATTTCAGTCTTATGAAGAAAGCTTCTGACAACAGACTACTAGTGTATGCCCTTAAGAAATTAGTTGCATAAGTCCATATTCCAAACTTCTCTAAAACAAGCAGGCTCTTCTTGGTATATATAAGAAATAAAATTATGTGGAAAATTACCTTAGAAAGTTAAAGCAGAAAAGAACAAGGATCCGTGGAATTTGTATCTTTTAAGGTGTTCCTAACTCAACTTTACACTTACATTAGAAGTCCACTAGCTTCCCTAAGGATCAACAATTTCTGGATCCAATACCTTTCCTAGGAATGAACTACAAATCCATGGACTCCACCATCACCAGAAATACCATCTACATTCCTCTGCATCTATCCACTGCCTCAGGTGGATACCTTTTCAACTAAGAGCAGCCTTGCTTGCTGGCCATTCTTTATCAATGTTTTCCTACTTTTGACAAAACAGAGAACAAAACAGTGAAAGTAAGAATGCTACAATGTGCAAATAAATCAATGAAGCTTACAAGATGAATTAGGTATCTAGCTGTGCTGAGATCTGATTCCAATGAAATCAAGGCAACTATACTAGTGTAGGGTCAGCTGACCTGGAGTTTTCAGCAGATCCACAGAAAACCTTAAACTTTTAAAAACACTTGTTAATAATGCCAGATGACACAGTTATGCAATTATTTGGCCCATTAGTTTTGGAGTTTACGACCACTAGCAAATGGCTTTCCCACACTCTGAAGGTTTTTCTGAGAAACAGTATTTACAATACAGAAGTTGGTAACACAGCACTGATATCAGGAACTCTTCTCAAGTCCTTACTTCGACTATATCCAGGACTAGGACACAAGTCTCTTGTCAGGGTTAGGAGAAGAAGTTAATATCCTGTCTCAGTGTATGCAAGACCTCCGAATGCCTCCACTAACTCAGTTCAGGTTCCTCATGTGTCTAGAGTCTTTGATGACACATAATTTGAAGAACCATTTTTTTCACACTATTTAGTGTTGCAATATGCTTCAGGAAATCTGTGAGCAGAATCACTGGCAGCGAAAGGGCACACTGAACATCTACTAAATTTTGAGACTTCATTTGACCTACAAGAGCAGTGAGCTTAATAGTGCTCCATCCATTAGTATTACTGGCCAAGGCTGCTCAATAACGGCTTTACGATGAAAGCATAACAGCCACAGCAGTCATAATTCTTCGTGTTCTTGTGGACAATGACTAAATCAATACCAAGTACCAGCCTCAGAGTTTCCAGATAGCAACGCGGTAAGTCTTCCCTCTTCATATAACTTCACTAACAGCATGCAATAAACCATTCAGCAGGCACAAAATTCCTGCATTTGAATACAACAGAACAACCTTTTCCCCTTCTAGATTGTCCTCTGTTGCAGAAACAGGACAGGCCAGTGTAAAGTATACTACCTGGACATACATTCATTTCTATGCATTTGCTAGTGCACAGCAGAACTTTTTTTGTGGCAGTTAGATGAATGCACTTATACAGCTCCAATGCACCACAGTTGCCCATTTTCAACCTGCATTCTCAGTTATGTCTGCAAGATCACACAAGAAAACCCAACAATGACGGAGAAGGATCTCCAGCCAATAGTGCGTCAGACTATCCCCAGCAACCAAGTATGGTCTCCAAGTAAGCTCCCTTTATAAGTAATAACCAGTTCAGGTTAGGAGTCATTTGAAGTATTTCAGCATCTAGCTCATACAGAGATGAGCTCTGTACAAGCTTTAGTAACTACACTCACTAGATCCCCACGAATTGCAGTAGGAAACTGGGACGACTAGTTAAGATGCAACATGTTTACCATGCATATGGCTACATTTAATCAGGAATCTTGACTCAATCATCAATTAATTCTGTCCCATGTCTGTCAGTCTCTTAAGTGAGACTGACTATTATGGCAGTGTGGCCACAGAAGGACAAGGCAAAGCTGAGACTGAGTAGCTCTCAACAACCATACATTCTGACACCTTTTTGGGAGAATTTAGGTAAATAAGGGGAGCTTTCCAGCCTTAGGACAGAGCAAAGTAGACACCACAGCTGTTAAACACGGGTGTATACTTGAGGTCTAACCTGAATTGAATCTAGCCAGCACTCTCTGTGCAGCATTTCTATGTGTATTAAATAACCTTCAAATATGCCAAAATCAAAATAAACCAGATATGGTTTCTTAATTGCATGCATAGTCACTTCTGTAGTATAAATGTAAATACCACAAATAAAGACACTGCACCCACAAAAATATGAGCAAATATTAATTTTAAATGTCTGCAAAACTGCAAGCTGCCTAGGATGCCTGACTTCAGTTCCACATCTGACCTGAGAGCAGAAATACCTTTGATTTTCGACCATTAACTCACTTTTGGAACTGGGATGCATAGGCCAGTTGACTTGAGGGTGTGAAAACTGCAAGGATACTTACAGAAGGCCTGTGAGTTTACATAGGTGTGAAGTTAATCACCAGTGAATGCAAAAGCAAAAACAGAGCTGACTGCAGCCACAAAGATGATGGAGAGGATAGGGTAATACCACAATCAGCTTCTTTCACAAAAGATTGCTGTTTTCTAGTTCAGTCCTCATTCAGAGGCAATGAAGAACAGTGGCTATGTAACAGTTCCAAAACTGCTGCATGTGTATGACAGCATCAGTGTACAAATGTACTTAAAATCCTGCTAGCAGACCACTAAAAAACATTGTTTGGCAGTGTCTGTCACACTCAGAATCAAGCGCATGGAGAAGCCAGTATTAAATCTATAGAGGTATTCAGATGTGAAGTCTCTTGCCTGTCAGATCTGGGAATGTCCCCATGCATCACAACCCAATGAAAGAAAAGGCTGCTGTTGGAAAGCACGCATCCTACAGGGTCACAGCACAGAGGAGAAACCACGAATGCTTCACATGCAAGATACACGAGACAAGGGACTTGAGAGTGCAAGGTGGAAGCCAAATGTGTGATTTTATACTTGATGTGCAAGGCTTGTCAGGCCTGCCTACAGCCTTACAAAACCACTCAAGTCAATACTCAGCCAGCTGGTTTGTATTTTCATGGTATTTCCTAGAGGCAGAAAACAGAGTTTGCCCACAAACTATTCATATTCTCCTCATGTAAATTTTATTTTTCAGCACAGCTATGATGGGTTTAATTTCACCTTGATTTCTTTGGAGGGCAAAAGCGTTACAAAAAAATACATTTCTTCTGCTTTGCCTTCAGCCTGCGAATGACAGCAACATTCTCCCTGTGAAGAAACTGGTAATGCTGCAGTGATTTTTATCACTAGCACTTATATCTCCTGGATATTAATAGATGTTTGGAAAATGCTGTAATATCTCATGATTTATAAAATATAACTGGGTATAATTCTGCAAAAGGATGAACACCTTTATATCAGGAGCTGAGCAGATTGCTTGTCTTACTCTGCAGTTTATGTTAATGGACCACTAAGTTTTGTCTTGGAAAGGTGATGTTAACATCACAGACAGGACAGATCTACAGTCTTATGCAATCAGCGTCTACTTTGTCATGACAAGGGTATAGATGTGCTCCTCCTACCCACTGCAAAGCCAACATATGTGAGTGCATCACCTGTAACTTATATCTCTCCAGCTCATTACAGTGCATAGGCAGGTCTTATTTTGGAATAAGCTGACCAGCTGTATAAGTATCAAAATTCAGACAGATTTTAAACTGGAGAAATAGTTTTTAACAATACAATAAGGATAAGAAACTACATTTAAGTGAAAATAATGAAGTACATTGGCTTGAGAATTTCCAGATAGATGGAAGTTCTGAGGGAAAGGAATTTGTATTAAACTGAAACTTAAACTCAGTACCATACAATAACATCATGCTTTTGGGAAGTGCAAATACTGTGCTGTGACCAGTAAAGGAGAGAAAAGATTTTAATACATTTCCAGTAAAATTTTCCTTTGACTCTGAATTCAGGGTTCCATGCCCATTTTGTAACACAAAATGTAGATCAGTTTGGAGGCAGCATGAAGAAAAACAATAAGAAACACTTTACACAGAAGGAAAAGTAACTGTTTGAGGGGGTTTAAAAAAAGCCCAACAGCTTTTTAAGAACCGCTTATAAAGGAAGTAGCAAAATTTGCCATTTCTGTGATGGGCAGAACAGACAGTACAAGTTAGGAGAATAACAGAAGCAAAACCTTTCTAAGGACAGAAAATCCTAAGGGTCCTCTAGCATCACCCAGGAAGATTTTCAAGCCTGCCCCATTATAATTTTCAAAAATTTAAACAGACATATTCCAAGAGTAACTAAGGCAGAGCTATCTTGGCTTGCTACTGGACAATGAACTAAGTAAAACCTAATATTCCCTTTTAGCCCTATATCTCTTTTTTGGTTGTTGTTGTTGTCTGTGTCGGGTGAGCTTTTTTCTTTCTTGTTTGTTTTTCCTATGGATGAACAGGCTAGAATGTCCACAGTCTGGCTTTCAGGTCCTCATGGGAGACTGCAGGGCTTAAACATACATGGAAAAAATAATTCTATTCTATGGAAACCAGACACATTTGAAATGATAGAATTCCACAAAAAACCTTCAAACCGTCATGTGTCAGAGTAGGTATTTTTCAGATGATTTTCATTATACTACACATCTCTCACTTGATTATACCCTGATTCCATTCTCACTTAGGCAATCATCACTCCTGCTGACTTCAATAGCATTGTTCCTCCTGTTTTTATAATATACTAAATAAGAATAGACCCAGCCTGAAAGGAGTAAAATGGATTTGGGATTACAAGATCTTAATGTTTGAGGCTTGTTTGTTCGTTTGGCTTTTTTTGTTTTTAATTTACTACGTTCTGCAGGTTTAATTTATGCCTATAAAGTGTCCCTTTGATGGCAGTGGCATGAATGTATTTGTTTAAGACACTGCTAGCCTTCCATAAGCACAGAGACAGATGAACCCCTGCAGAACCCTGCAGCTGGGACTACATTGATCTGTAACTCAATCCAGCAGTTCTTAAACACAGGTAACATGAAAAGCTCCTCAGCAAGCTGTTGAATGCACCAGTCTGTTTAAAAACAACAGAAGTGACTGAGCATATTCATCTCACTGTAAGAAAACGCTCACAGAATAAGACAAGCCTCCTTCAAAAGACTGGGGTTTGCAGTTAGTTGCTGTGATTGCATCCCCTGGTGATTTGCACTTCTGAGATCATGAATGCAGCAGCACGAAGTAAGAAATACTGAGAATCTGGGGCTCTTTTTAGACCTCAGCCTAACCTTTAGACAAAAGTTTTAATGATCAGTCTTTCACACACAGGCTGGCTCTGAGGAAATTCTCACACAAGAATTATCCCAACAGTTAAGTGTAACAATCTACATGTTAGAATGAACTGAAAATACTCTGAAACTACATTCTACTAACTATTCTAAAATTACATTCAATATTAAAAGACGAGAGACCCCCAGCAGTGCCACATTATTGCTTAAGTGGGCATATTC
>JBCJKH010041777.1:8520-26835 GCA_039877255.1 Loriculus beryllinus | reverse complement strand
GTATACAAAACAGAATCCCAGACTGGTTTGGGTTAGAAAAGACCTTAAGATCATCCAGTTCCAACCCCCTGCCATGGACAGGCACTCCTCACACTAGACCAAGCCACCCAAGCCTCTGTCCAGCCTGGACTTGAACTCCACCAGGGATGGAGCATTTACCACTTCTTTGGGCAACCTGTGCCAGTGCCTCACTACCCTCACTTTAAAGAGCTTCTTCCTTATATCAAACCTGAACTTACCCTGTTCCAGTTTAAACCCATTACCCCTTGTCCCATCGCTACATGTCCCTATTTTTCACCATTCCTAGGGATGGATAGTCCTCCCCATATCGCAAAGTTATTTATGGAGAACCAACCATTAGATTTTTAGGTGTTTTAAGAATTGGGTATTGTATCTAACATGCTCATAGACTGAGGATCTTCTATGTAGTGAACCTGAGAGTTGAATTCGTAATCCAGCTTCTTGTCCCAGTGTCCTCAGATTCAAATTACAGTTGTAAGAAACCTCTTTCTGAGGTTTAGAAAGGGCCTATTGAGGACTGGGTGAAGCTCTAAGGTTTGCTGCACTAAAGGGGATGTAGGTTTGTAGAGCTCCTTGCCACATCGTGGTATTATGTTCCTCAGGGCTCACCCAGGCAATGTTGATGTGAGAGCCCAAACAGCTACAGTCAGTCTATAGTTGTAGATGCGTGAGCCTTTAAACTAGAATATTTCTAAGCCATATTGGATTAGAAAGCCAATAATATATACTATATTGTCCTGGGTTCAGCAGTAGCAGTCATTTTTTCTCCTTAGTAGCTGATGCAGTGCTGTGGTTTTGACTTTCAGCCTGGGAAGAGTGCTGATAACACCAATGTTTTTAGTTGCTGCTTAGTAATGTTTAGTCTGACCAAGGACTTTCTGAGTCTCATGCTGTGCCAGGGAAGAGGGGAAGCTGGGAGGAAGCAGAGACAGGACACCTGACCTAAACTAGGTGTCCTGGGTTCAGCAGTAGCAGTCAATTTTTTCTCCTTCTCAGTAGCTGATGCAGTTCTGTGTTTTGACTTTCGGCCTGGGAACACAACTGATAACACCGATGCTTTTAGTTGTTGCTAAGTAATGTTTATTGTGACCAAGGACTTTGTGAGTCTCATGTTCTGCCAGGGAGGAGAGGAGGCCGGCAGGAAGCAGAGACAGGACACCTGACCCAGACTAACCAAAGAGGTATTCCATACCACAGCACGTCATGCCCAGGGAGGTAATGGGGAGTTACCCGGAAGGGCACACACTTCCTGGTCAGGCTTGTTTTTGGTGGGTGGTATCGTAATCTCTTCCCCTGTTATTTGCTTTATCATTATTATTATTGGTGGTAGCAGCAGTGATTTGTGTTATATCTTAGTTACTGGACTGTTCTTATCTCAACCTGTGGGAGATATCTTCTTTCAGTTCTTCTCGCCATCCCTCCAGGAGCAGGGAGGAAAGAAAGAGAGAGGGGAGAGTAGAAACTGGGTTTGAACCACGACACTAGGCAAAGAGGAGGTATTCCATACCACAGCACGTCATGCTTAGGGTGTAAAACTGGAGGCAGTTACTTGGAAGAGCGAGTTCACTGCTCAGTCGGGCTGGGTATCAGTCGGCGGGTGGTGAGCGGTTGTATTCTTTTCCCTTATTATTTCCCTTATCATTATCATTATTGGTGGTAGCAGCAGTGATTTGTGTTCTACCTTAGTTACTGGACTGTTCTTATCTCAGCCCGTGGGAGTTACATTCTTTTGATTCTCCTCCCCATCCCTCTAGGAGCCGAGGGAGGAAAAAGGGGGAGTGAGAGAGTGGCTGCATGGTTCTGGGTTGCTGGCTGGGCTTAAGCCATGACAACTGCATGCTTCCTTACGATTAAGTCATCAAATCAAGGAAATTTCAAAGCAGTTTTTAAAATTTACTGTTGCTGCTTTATTGCCTCTGTCTTATGACTGACACTGTTTGTTCCTTCCGTGGTAGCTATAATAATAACATTAGTCAGCAGACACTTAGCTTGAGAATGCATAACAAGTGGCTAAGCACACTTTCAGGCTGTCATAAAATTTTGAATATCAATAAATCCAAAATTTCACTAATGAAAATATTGTTCTCTTAATAATAATAGCTAGAGCTGATTTTGCCAACTTTCAATGTTCCTGAATGTTACAGATACAGAATGGAAAAACTGAGTGTATTTCTTCCTTATTCCATCACTAATCAACATCATAACTTAGAATTTGCTGTCTGGAAACCTTTTTTTTGTGTGTGTTGCTCTGATGGGAAGGCTCTGTGGAGCCTTAGAAAGAGTGGATACAAAGGCTCCACAAGAACAAGCATGGAGCATCCCCACTACTTCATACACTGTCAGCCAGAGCCCTGTTTCAGAGATTGCCAGAGAAAAAAAGTCAAGGTGTCCAACCAGTATTATCAGGCAGAGAAAACCTGGACTGCAAATCAATATGCTGCCTTGGGTATTAAAGCATTTCACGAGCAAAGAGGTTCCAGAAACATTATGTTAAAAGGATTGCTAACGTAAAACCTGTAGGCAGGTAGAGTCAAACTGGTGGATACTGAACTGTGAGGTTTCGTACATGATTGCCCATTCTTCTTCACCTAATGCAGGCATGGTGAGCCTTAAAGCAGAACTGATTTATATCCTATCAAGGCTTTAAATTGGGATCTGTCATTTTGGAAAGAAAAAGAAAGAAGCTGGCTGTTTTTTCAGAATATTTTAAAGGGTTTTCCTGATGCTGAGGGAGAGATTTCCTCCTATGAAAAACACATTTGGATTTGTCTTTATATTCAGCTTATTTTTTTGTGCAAGTTGTTTGTCTCCATTGGTCTGCATCTCGCCTCAGGGGAAAACAAAAACAAACAACCCATAAAACTGCAGAGCCATTAGGAAGTCATGAGACCATCAAGTTGTACTGGTGACTGGGTCTTATAGAAAAGTTATCTGAGGAAAGATTCGTACTTAACTGCAGACCTATGATGCTATCATAGTCCCTGGTTCAGCAGAAGGTGAGAAAGTTTTTCCTTCTACTGTATTAAAGTGATTAAAAAGTTGTTGCTAACTTGAATAAATAAGTAAATAAATAAGTGTTCATGCAAATTCAGTGCTGAATTAGTCTTACTGAATTGAAAACCTAAGACTTACTGCCTCATCTTACATCTTCTAAATCCCCAAGACAAAGAAAGAATTTTATGTTCTGCCTCATATTAGCATCTCTAGTTGTAAAGAGTCAAAAATACCAGGAAAGAAGCGGTAGTAAAGCTTTCACATGCTGACTTCAAGGAATTCTGCATAGCAGGCTTCATTAAACAAAGGACAGAGCCACTTTTGTAATAAGCAGAAAACAGGCCTGTATGTTACATTCAGTTTTCTAACAGCTACCGGGAGAATTCATGTGCCTTTATTTTACAAGCTTCGCTTGCATTTAGTCCTTAAGATAACAGAATCATAAGCAGAAGTTGTTCTGCTGGACTGAGAAAAACCTTGGGAGATGAAACCTTTGGAGGCTAAGCACAGGTATCACGTAAATACGTATTTTCAGGGATGATTCTGTTGTTCGCACAGAAGCCTCTGTGAGTTCATGTCATCCAGCACTCTGGAGATGTAGTCTGAATGTTGCTTCCATGAGGTGTGCAAAACACTGCCTTTTCAAGAAAGCCTCCCCATTCATCTTTTCTGTTGCTGGTTTTATGGTTTGAAAAGCCATCCTGAAATCATTTCCTCTGCTGAGAGTATGGATTGAGCTTATAGAAGAATAAAAAGGATGGAAGACATTCCTCTGGTTCAAAAAAATAAATGATCTTGTAACAGTAGCAAACAGTAAATTAAATATATCTTATCTGCAGCTTATTTGAATTCTTAGACAGTTTTCAGTCTAACAAGCAGTTAACCAAAATTGAATTGTACCTGTAATTAAAATAGCTGTCCTAAAAGTGAGTCATCCAGCTGGCACGTACAACTTCCCTTCTCTTATAGTACTCCCGACAAATAAAAAAAAAAAAAATAAAAATTTCTCATTAGGATGCTTGAAAATTAGGAGCTTCTACTTCAGAATGTGCTGCTCGTTTTATTCAGAACAAAGCCTTCGAACTTCTCTCACTGTGTGAAAACAGAGCTTGAATTAGCTGCTCTAAAGAAGTGGGAGATGGGGCATCAAACAGCCTTCTGTTCATTAAGATAAACACTGAATATATGTTTCATGTTTGGTTTTGGTATAACATTCTGAATAGAGGATTAAGCAGTTGCTTCCCACAGTCTTAAACTATTGAGATGGTTTGGGAGAAGGAGGAGAATAAAAGGATTTAAATTATTATACAAAGAGTTAGTGTTGAGAGAGTGAAAGGTCCCTCTATTAGTCACTGAATTCTACATGTATTTAGTAAAGTTGAGAGTGTTACATGGCTCTACATTTTGGACACACAGAAAGTACATAATCCAGTTGCAAGAGTCCATCTCACAAGGTCAGTGTCCAGGTCGAAACCTTAGATGGACTCTTACAACTCGATTATGGAAATTCAAATAAAACTATGTACTTTTAATAAAAAAACATACGGCTCTGTAACTGAAATTTTCCATGTATGACAAGGTATTAATTTTTTGGATGTAGAAATGACATCTGGGGGCATAGATTTTTCCCTTCTCTCTCACAAATGAAGTCACCTCAGTTGCAGGAAGGATCATAGTCCACCCCACTTTGTGTTCCCCAAGTCAATTTTTATTACATGTGTTTTATGGTTCAAGTTGATTGGACTGTTCATGTGAGTCGCTGTGAATAAGAGGTCTGCAATCTGTCCATGGCTTATGCACTTCCTGTGAGTATATATGATTGATGATTTTATGAATTTGCTGATAAGCCATATACAGGGTTTCATTTTGAGTTTTAATGAATTAGATTTGCTAATGGTTATGACCAATATTGTAATGCTATTATGTTAGAAGAGCTACTTTCTGTTGACTCCAAGGAAATGTTAATGTATTAATTTTAATGCTTGAGTTCCACAAAGGGCTCTTATACTCTTTTTTCTGTTTTTGAAAGTAATATTTAGTTGCTGTTAGTCAACCTGTAGGCTCATTTTCATGTATTTCTGGTTTCTATCCTGTTTAATCTTTAAACTATCAATTGTGGCTGCTTAGAAGTTACATCCTTTTTTCATATATTTTTTCCTCCAGGTATCTGCTTCTTTGGCAAACAGGCAGTAGCTAAAGTTAGGACAGCTGTTCTCATAATTTAGGGGAAAAAAACCCCAAACCTTCAGGAATGTCTTTGTTTAATATTTTTATTGATGAATGTAGGAGACATAACAAAGGATGGGTGATCAAGATTTCTTACTAAATTGATTATATTTTTTTCTCTTCATTTGCTCATCTAGTATTTATAACATTTCAGGGTTGCACTGTGGGGCAGAGAGTTAGATCATCTTATGAATATTTCATTTTTGTATTTGCAGTGGTTGTTTGAAGCAGGATTGCTAAAAAAACCCCAGTGTTTAGAATACATTGTTTAATACGATTTTAAACCAAAGCACTCAAATTTGCAAGAGAGATGTATGAAGTTACCATTACCAAGTTCATCCTCAGGAGATGTTCTTTGGGAGAATAAAATTAAGTAGGTGACAGACTTCAGTCAGAGAAATTTAATTCTACACATAAAAGAACACCAAATTAAGAAATTCGTGTATGCTTCTTGGAAGAAGTGAAGGACTCCAAATGTTGGACTGGATTTACAGGTTCCATGGCTTCATTAGCACATTGACTCACAGCTCCCACATGGTGATCTGTCTTCTTTGGGACTTATTAGAAGGTGGTTACATCCTGGTTTCACTCCCTACTGATTGGCTTGCTGAGATTTCAGCTCATCATTTCTTTGCCTTGCTCTCTACTAGGTAATGATGAAGAATAATGAATCACGTTGATCTTTTTCTTATCCAAAGATATATGTGATTTTGGATTTACTGGAGTAACACAGTATTTGTTCACTTAAACCTCATTTTCTGTGTTTTTTTTCACAGCAAGTTAGAACAATAACAGTATATTTGATTCATGCTTCTCATCTTCCTTATCTCCAGTATTTAACTTCTCATAATGAGACAGATAAGAAATGTATTTGAATGTAGATCACAGAAGTTTCTGAGCACAGCCTGAAAACCTTAAGCACTAAAGCTTTCATTCTAGAGGCTCAATTTCAGGCTCTTCTTTATCTTAATCTCTTTATTCAAAATCTTTTATAGATGTTGACATATGCCTACCTGTCTACAGTTCTTTCAGGAAGAACTAACATTTGAATATTTGAGCTACTGAAATTGTGTTTGTTTCAGAGAAGAGTTTGTATGCCATTAAATGTTTTCCATTTACGTAATGAGAAACTAGGTCTATACTGACCCAAAGGCATTACTCAGAGGTAGTGCAAACGGTATCACTAGGCAAGCCAAGCAGTAGATTAACAGTACCATGGTGACGATTATGGATAGTTTAAATGCACATAGTTTGAACCTCTTTTAAATGTGAGATAACTTACCCTTCTCTTCCAGATGACTGAATGGTTTCTGTGGATAGGCACATGTATACATGCAATTCCTATGGAAGAACTGACATTGTAAATTTATCTGATTATCCATTGCACTGGAACTATGATTTTTCCATACTGGAGCAATATCCATTATATAGCAATACAAACTGCAGTATGAGATGGGATGGTAGGTCTGAGATGGTGCTAACCTGCCAGGATGTTTTAGTGTGCAAACATACATCAGCATCTCCACAGGTTTACCGGAGTACTTTGGCAAGGTGACTTGTACAGAAAAGTATGTTTTCTTTATCAATCTCCTCTGCTCAATATCTTTGTCACTGCAAAAATTCGTAGTGCAACCAATGGTGTGAAAAATTAAGTGGTATTGGGTAGAAGAATTAATTGCATAATAATGTTTGGCTTAATGTAATGTCAAAGCATACATATAGGACAAAGTAATATAAAAGTGTTAATCCACAGAAATGCAGGTGTTTCCCTTTTAACAGGGAAGTGCTTGCATTCCTACCATAGATAGAGGTCATTACTGAGTGCAAATTGTGGACTTTAAGTATCGTTTGTGCTGAATGTGTTCCTACACACATAAATACAGTGAATGGTGTTAGGTAGACTTTATCTGATGTAATTCAGACTACATCATTCTGATCCAAATTACAAAATGCATAAATTGCTCTTCATTTTAGAATCATTTTAGGAGCAACTAGATGCAATTCACCTTAATGAAACAATGCAATGATAAGGAATAAAATCCATTAAGTAAGAGGGTGTCAGGGCAATTGAGTCCTTCCCAACATCTTCTTGAGATGAAGTATTGCTAATTGTTCCAAGCTGTAAGTCTTCAAAAAGGTGTGCTACTTCTTTTATCCCAAGCAGGCAGCTTGGAACAAGTCTCCAAGTATTCAGTCAAGGAACAGGTCATAAAACCAGAGTTCTCTATAGAGAGAAGATAAAATGCACAAATGCAATAAGCTAATAAATACCAAGTCAACCATAATATAGGAAGTTATGTTTCTATTTAATTGAGGCAGATTCAGTCAAGCAGTAGGTTGGGTTTTTTTTTTGTCATCCCCATATATGAGACTAGGTGCAATAATGCAAGTCCTTAGATCATGTTAGAGACCAAAGATTTGTTTTGGTTTTTATTTTCTCATCCTCACATTCTTTTCCCTAGTGGGAAAGCTGAGATGATTTATGTAGGACACAGCATAGATTATTTTGTTATCAAAATAAAAATAAATCAAGACTATTTTCTGAATATACCCCTTTTTCTGTCAGAACAAATTTCAGATTGCTGGCAGTTGCTTCATAAGGTTTTCTGTGACATCAGACCTAATCATAACCTATTCTGGTGCTAAAAATATGGGACTGTGGCAACATGGCTTCCTCTCTCCAATCACAAAGCAGCAAAGCAACTGCAGACTATTGCATTTGGATTTGTCAGAATAAATAATTTAGAAGCTCATCAGCTTCTCACTAATGAACAAGGAAATGTGATTAAGCAACTTTAAAAGAGAATGGCTGAAGACAATATAGAAATGATGGCAGGATGATTGCTGTAAATGAGACTGAAATTCCTGAATAAGAAATTTCTTCAACAAGACACAAGGACAGTAGTTTAGTCTTCCATTAAAAGATTCCTGCCAATTTGGAAATGCTCTAAATGAAGAGATTACAGACATCTTAGAAGCTGACAAGGAAGTCTCTTAAGACAGCTACTTTCTGGAGGCTGCTGAGAAAGACCTTTATTTTTATTATTTTTAATAGTATTTCAAGACTTTTAACTTCTACAAAACAATGACTAGGCAATCTTTTATTCTTAGAGACTCAGAGAATAAAAACTGTGCTTCAGACCAAAATGTTCTAGAGATGCTTGCCAAGTTTACTGTGGCTAACATCTAGAAATTGTACTGATTAGTTTCTGGCAGCATTCCTTGAAATTACTTTGTGTGTTAGTATCTCATTATATATCTTATTCATCTTTATTATTCTTTAGCATCACAAAAATGTGCTTCTGCCTTACTAATCTGTTTCTATGCTTTTACTGTCTGCTTTCCTAGCTTATCTAAAAGAGATAGCACCTAATATTGAAGGTTGAAGAAAAGTGAAATAGCAGAAGTTGCTGTAATTTTTCTGTATGTCAGGGGAAGGTATTTTTTTCCTTTATATACATTCATAAATGATACAGTCTTTTTACGAGTTAACAAAAGTTAAAAAACAGATTACAAGATTACTCTCCAAAAGCTCTCATATCGGACTGTAGAAGTTTCCAGATATTCAGATATAAAAGTCATAGGCACAGAACTGTGAGAGTCATAGTTATACAGTTAAAAAAAAAAAAAAAAAGAAAAGAAAATTTCAAACATATTTTTAGTTGCAGAAATGCTCATGCACTTGAAATTAGATACTCAACATTACAGAAAATACTCTGAGTCTAAATCCAGGCAGAAAAATACTATTGTATTTCAAGGGACATTTGAGGAAATTTATTCTTTTCTTTTCTTTGCCACATGATGTAGGCCCACAATAGTGCAATGCATAGTGTGCGTGATAGAAACTACTTTGGATTTTTAGCCAAAACTCCAGCTGTCTTCAGTGGAGATTTGATTGGATTTAAAAATGTTGTTAGCCTTCTGTGTTTCCTACACTACTTTGAGATCATACTGTTACCTTCTAATTATTTTTATAAAGATGCAAATTCATGTTTTCAGTTTCTGCTTTGAAAATTACTTGTCCTTCTCTTGTTCCAAGTCATAGATTACCATTTCATTAGGGTCATTTCTTTTCTTATACCGTATTTATTGTCATACCCAGTTACTTATCCCCTGTCAGCAGTTTATCCCAGTGAATATCAAAACCTACCTCTTCAACTCGGATTACATATGTTCTTTGACTGAAATGGCTGGTTTTGTACCTGAAGCTTATGCTTTAGCTTCCTTCATGCTTTCTCAATGCCAAGTTCTTTGGAAATTTCACTGCAAACCTTCTCTGGAGCAAATAGATTGCATGGGTGTAGTCAATGAGGCGTTCACAACATCCTCTTTCTTTTTCTTCTACAAAAAAGAGCAAACCTGGAAGAATATTTCTTCAGTATTTAAGTAAATTAAGCTTTGTAGACTGACATTTGTATTTTGTTATTACATTTAGTCTTTTGTTATTTTTATTTTATCTTAAACATAATAATTTGCTTTCTGTGCTGTGTTAGGATTTTTGCCTCATTCTCATGATTTCCAAAGCCAGATCTTGAACAAAGCTTGCTTTTCAAATTAATTGTGCCAGAACATCTTAGTGATATTTATAGACTGGAATTATCAATGTTGTAATGCACCTGAATATATTTCTGTGTTTCTACAGTAGATTAATTGTAGATAAATCCTAACAGTACTTCTGAAGCTTGTGTATGATGAAACAAACATTTGCAAATTGTATATTTATTGAAAGGAACACAAAGCTACCAGTTTTCTGCTAGTTCCCTTGAAGCTACACCCTTCTGAAAAATGGTCCTTTTTTACATTTCCATGAAGATAGCAGCATCTGACATGCATGTACTTTTCTTTTGTAGGTGGAATGGAGAAAATTAAACAGCATACCTTTGCATTAGCTCACTACACCTATAACGTGCTGTCTACCTTAAAATATGCCAATGGGGCTCCTGTTGTACGTATTTACAGTGACACAGATTTCAGCAATCCTGATGTCCAGGGTCCAATCATTAATTTTAACATCCTTGATGAAAATGGGGAAGTGATCGGCTTTTCACAGGTATGTTTTTCTCTTGCCTTAACTGAGTGTCATATTTCTATTTTATGTATATTTGCAATGAGTTCTTTCCTAAAGGAAATATATTGTCCATAGTAGTCACTTATGAGGTTTTTGTTTTGTTTCTTCATAGCTTTGCACAATACATACACTCTAAGAAGTAGTACTAGAACAATGCAAAGTACATAATAGCCAAAGCCAGTGTTAAATACTTAGTACTCTACAAGTAAGATGCTTGAAAGTGGGTTGTTTTAAAAGGATGCATTGACTGGGCAATTTGGTTTCTTGCTGACTTCATTCTCTAAACTACTCAAAACTGTGAACTGAAGAGCAAGTTGAGAAAAGCTGGTATAAGAGACTGCCTTGGAGCTTTAAGATACAAATGAAATCAGATCTCAAAATAATGCAGTCACCCATGAAAGAGGAGTCTCTTTTCCCTTCAGTTCTAATAATTACATTTGTGTGATATTCCTGAGGAAGTGCGAAGAAAGTTGAACGATCAGTTTAAGGAGTGAGATTCAACCTCAAAAAATACTTAAATGCTGTCATTCTCAACAGCTTTCTCTAGCTTTTTCTATCAGGTATACCAAGTACCTCTAAGATGAAACTTTATGAAACTTTTTTACCTTTTGTAAAGAGGCAGTGGTGTATGACCATAATTGTATATGAGTGTGGACAATGTAGGCAGTGGGTAACTCAGTGTAACGCTGGCTCACAAGCTCATCAGCAGAAGTCAGAAAAACCACAGTGCTCTATTTTTACTTGATTCTTGTTATTCATTGTCCGATGATTGAATAAGCTCACAAGTCAAGTTAAAGTGTATGACCTTGATCTTTTAAAAAGCTGTCAATAGCTGACACCATCTGTCTCAGTGGCTGCCTCCCTTTGCCAGCAGTAGTGACAGAGCTGTGTTGCTTTTGGAAACTGAGAGCTCTGGACCATTAGTGAGAGCAGGAGCTCTACAAAAGGTGTTCCTCAACACCCCTTTGCAGGAGATGAGAACCAGATAATGAAGGGAATGCAGAGACAAGTCTATGAGAATACAAGTGAAAGTCCTTTTTTAGACTATGCTACTCAAATATGTGGCACATTTCATTTCAAAGAATTTCACATTTTAAGAGTGAAGTAGTTTTGAATAGGTGTGGCTATATTAAGGAGGAAATTAACACAGCTGTGTTGGTAAAGAACTCCAGAAACACTCTGATGTTGGTTCTGGCCTTTGATTATAACCAAAACCTTTATTTGCACTTATTATTATCACAATTTCTTAGTAAAAATGGCTTTTGCCTGTTTCACTTTTTTAAATTCAACTGTACCCTCAAAGAAAAAGACATTTATAGTCTTACGCCTTGGTTGCGCCTGTTTGCTGCAGTGGCTATTCATAAAAAGCTTTTTTATTGATCTGTATCATCTGGGTTGTGCTATTCACCAGTTCTTATAATTTCTTGTGTGAGTATGTAGAAAAAAGAGCTATAAAGTTTTCAAATGCATAACAGTCACATCTGTAGTATCTGTTAGATTATTTTGTTTAATTAAAATAATGTGCAATTTAATGACTTTTAGAGATTAACAAGCAAAAGCACTATTCTTTCCAAAGCTACAATATGTGCAAGATATATGTAATTAGCTTCTTTATGGAATGAAATTCTTTCATAGGCATCTTATAGCAGTTATGGTGAAAAAAAATGTTTGCTGCTTCTTTATGATTACAAAAAATATACAGCAGAGTAAGCTTCATCAAAGTGACAATACAATCTCATCTTCATACCAGTATGCATGTCTAAAATTAGATAGGCTTATTCAAATCAACGTTAACTCCAATACTTCCATTAATAGTTTAGAAATGAAATAGCGTCCTATAGCTTGGTCATGTCTGTGATCTGTGCATTCCTGTAGATTAACAGTTAAGTCTCCAAATGCAATCTAGCAGAGTTAGGAGAACACAGTTTCAGAAGGCTCCCAGAAAACATTTTAGGGAATTTTTAATGAAGGCAAAAAATTGCATGACATTTCTATTCTACATATCTACTACTAAGGGACACCAATTAGCAACTCAAGTTGTATTTTAGCTAATATATTAAAAGAGAAATGACAGAATGTCCTGTTCCTTTATGAATTACATCTCTTCTATAATTAATTGCATCCAACCAGTTCTATTTGTCTTTCTGACAGGCAACTGCTATGTGTCCATTGCCTATTAGATGGCACAGTGTGGCTGGACAGTAGCATCTGGTAGCCTGAAAAGGACAATCTAACTAAACTGATAGCAAAGAAAATATTATGACAAGGTTTGGAGCAGTTTATTTGGAGCATTTGAGACTGGCAAGAAAGAGTTCACAAGTAGACAGTATCTTCAGAGGATACCAAGCTTACATTTAAGCCTCAAGCTTTACATAATTTACATGATATTCAAAACTGAACTAAGTTCAAGATATTTAGGGTGTGAAAGGCATGTAGTGAAAAACACGACATTTAACGCTGCCACTGGAAAAATTAAAGCAGAGAAAAAAGCATGTCTTTCATTTGTGTGACATTTGGGAGGAAAGTTGTTCTTATGTGGTTCTATTATTGAAATCCATTTCTCACTGATATCAGAGTTTAATTAGCAGAGCTAATAACAAGATTGTGCCACTGAAGACAAACATGCTTGAACTACATACATAGCGGCCTGGCTTTGGCGGGCATAGTTAATTTTCTTCCCACTGCTGTGGTTTGGATTAGTGTGAGAATTAATCAATAGATTAGTGTGAGAATAATCAAAACCATCAATATTTTAGCTGTTGCTAAGCAGTACTTGCTCTAAATCAAGGAATTTCAGTCTCTTATGCTCTGCCAGCGAGGAGGGGCACAAGAAGCCAAGAGGGAGCACAGCCAGGACAGTTAACTCAAAGTAGCCAAAGGGATATTTGATACCATAGGGCATCATGTTCAGTATAGAAACTGGGGGGAAGGGGGTGTTAAAGGGGAGGTTGGCTGAGAGGGGCTGATCACTACTGGGGGACGACCTGGGCATCTGTCAGCGGATAGTAAGCAATTGTATTGTGCATCATATTTCTTTCCTGGGATTCATTCCTCTTCCATTTTTGCTCTCTCCCTTTTCCTCTTCATCACCACCATCATCATCATTATCTCATTTTACTTCATTTCATTTATTGAACTGTTCATATCTGAGCCCATGAGTTTTTCCTTTTTCCAATTTTTCTCCCAGTACCACTGAGACAGGGTGGGGGTGATAGAGCAGCTGCATTGTACTCAGTTACCAGCTGGGGCTAAACAATGAGAGTGAGGTCAATTGCACCAACCGGTAATAGCCATAGTCTCAGGTTCAGTCTGGAGTGAAGCCTTCATTGCAGCAATCAAGATCAAATGAAGGGATTTCATTAAAGTGAGACACTCAGATTATACCATGCCATGATGGCACGCTCAAGGATGGCAGCTTTTTTTTGCAGCCATCTGTCCCAGTATCTATGATAAAGAAAACTCGGATGTTAGGAAATTATAAGGTGGCGGTGAAATAATTAGGAAGTTGAATAGCTATTGCTTTCTCATTTCAGTTTTATTTTGTGATTGTTGAAGGGTATCACTGGCTTAGAGTGTTACATTTGGGATAAACTTGCTATGTATACAATATGTATAGTTAAATTGACATTTTAGTTATTGGTTTAGTTGTTTTGCTCCAAATGGCAATTAAAACAATTAAAGAGGGGCTTGCAGGCTTCAAACACCAATAGTCACTCAAAAGTTTTGTTTTTTCTTCAGAATTCCCATGAAACATTTCTATATCTAGGGATAAAACTTCTATAGTTTTGAAAGCTCCATAAACCTTTTGTCTTTGGGCAGTAAAAATACATTAAATTTCCTCCTTTGAGCTGCACCAAATACTTCTCAGGAAAATTATTTCCTTCAGTAAAGCTGTCTTGTAGACTACTATTGGTAGTAATTTGTTCTTGAAATTACTTAGGAGAATACCTATATTCTTTTCACGCAACCTGCCTGTCCTCTGCAGTAGAATGTCTGTCATTTTATGTTACGTGTTTATTTGCACTGCAGAAACAAAAAGACCTGGTTATGAACAGAGTTTAGGCCATGATGAGTGTTCAACAGGTCCAGCATGTAAAGATGTCCTTTATGCCAAACAGTTTCTTCATATATACTTGTCTAGTTAAGAATAGATAATTCTCTGGCATTATAGTTTTTGCCATTAATGAAGTATGGACAAATGACAGGCTGGTGATTTTGAAAGGTGAGAAAGTGTAGGGGTAGAGATGAAGAACTTCTAATCAGTGGTGCAGGACGGAGGTAGCAGAGTTGACATTAATGCAGCAAGCTGTCAACTTTCTACTTCCTTGTGAGGCTACCAGAAAAAGAAGCAGTTAGCCCTAGATATTAAAGGGGATTGTGATGTCATGAAAAAGGTACTATGTATATGCTCAGTGCTGAGCTAATATTGCAGACCCTTCACGTAGAGATTCACCATTAGCTCATTTATCAACAGTATCTGCAGTCTTCAGCGTGTATGAATGTCAGGTGTTTATATATCCCCACGTCCTTCTGATCTCTAAAACACTGTTTGACAGCAATGATTCAGCTTCAGTTTTCATCTTTGCCATCTTCTTTTATCAAAACATTGCATATAACTCTATGCAGTTCCAGCCTAGTTTGAATGCCAAAGAGGAGGTGGACCAGCTGTAAGGGTTCAACATTGATTTGAAATAATCATATACCAAAAAAAAAAGTGTATTTCTCACAAATCAAGACAAAATGCAAATTTTTCTTCCATTTGCAGATTTTTAAGGAAAAAAAAACCCAAACCAAAACACCATCTCTGCTATGAGGAATGTTTTGTGCTAAAATTAAGTTTTCTTCTTTGTTTTAGTAGGTAGAAGAGACCTGGAAAATGTTCTTTGTACAATCAGTAGATAATTACAGAGTAATTTTATAATCCTTTTACATTTCATTCTGTAAAATCACTTTGGGATCTGGAAGAGGAGAAAGGGGTAAGAGACAGAGATGGGCAGATGGAATTTCACCTGAAACATTTGTTGAATTGTATGCCCGGGGGAGCTCTTACCCAGTCACGCTTTTCAATTCAGTGTTTTCTACCCTCAGTGACAAACAGCACTTCCCTTATCAAGCTTATTCTTTTTTCACTCTGGTCTTCTGAAACAATATTTTTTTACACTTCTGTGTGTCATAGGCTTAAAAAAATGAGCAAACCATCATAGCTATCTTTTGAAAAATGGCTATCATTTCAGCTGTGGATTACCAGCTCCCTTTCCCACTCTGTTTTTCCACACTGTCTCTTTTGCCTGGAGCCTAAAGCTAAACAGAAGTAGCTTGCCATGATTGTCTCAGCTGCAAAAGTTCCCTTGGTATCTATATACGCTTGCCATGCCTCCTAAAAATCCTGTCAGAGAGCAAACAAGCAACAGTCCATTAGCAGTCTCAGCCTTCTTGCCTGCCACTTCACACTTGTGTGATAGACAAACTGTTATAACAGGAATTGGCTGCCAAAGATAGAGGATGTAAACAATTTGGTTTGCCTAAAGAAGGTTCCTCTTCAGTGTTGCATATGGATGAGTTTTGCCTCTCAAGACTGAGAATCCTGCCTAGACTGTGATCAGTTTTGTCTAAGAGCCTACATTAGCATGTCACAGCTCACTCTCATCAATCCAGATACAGTGAAGAGAGGTCTAGACTTTGAATTTACCTTTCTTCATCCGTTTCTCAATAAAAAACTATCAACACTTCTGAGCAGATAACTTCCAGTTTGTGTCCCTTCAGCATAAATCCATAATGCAATTTTATGACTGATTTTATCATGGTATCTGCCGACTGTCTTACTCACTTTCCTTCTGTCTCAACCTCCCTTGAGTTAATGTAAGGATAAACTCAATGACCCACTGCTGGTTTTTTACTTTCCTGCCTTTATGGTCTATTATTCTGAAGTGAAGACCAGGGTGGCCCCAACTCACTTAGATGTAAGAAAAGTCACACAGGATCTCACCGTTAGACCTTCTATACACTGATAGCCTCTTTCTGCCAGTGTTCACATGCTAACATTATAGAAGAAGACAAAACCAGAATAAGACTCCCCCAGGAAACAACAAAAAATGTTTTCTTCTTAACCCTATTTATCCTTCTGCATCCAAAATAACCTATGGCAGTGAATTGTCCTATGAGCAGCTTAGCAGCCAAGAGAAAATCATCCGTGTGGTTTGAGAAGACGCAGAGAGGGAAAACAGATCTTAGGATTGCCAGGACCTTGAGAGGTTACTTCTCAGCACTGTGTGCCAAGATTAGATCATAGTTACCAGAACTGTTCAGCAGCCTCTGGAGGCAGCTTGTTCTAGAATTTAGCTATATTCAATACTGCAAAATATTTCCTAATGATTAATCTAAATTTCCCACTGTGCAGCTGAAGTTCATTACTACATGGATTGGGTAAAAAAAGAGACACCAATTTGGGCAGGAAAGCAAAAAAAATGAGATTCCAGCCATGAAAAGCAGAGAAGAGTTGGATAAACTGTCTGAAAAGGTGTTGTATGAGAGAGGTTTGACCAGGAAGAAACAGAGCAATATACGCAGATAGAAGTTATTCTTTCTTTTTGCATTTGGACACATCTGCAAGTCCAGTGAGGCAGGATGGGAAATGCACACAAAAGTAGTTGTTCAAGGAAAACAAAATGGTGATAATCAGTTCTGGAAACACCTTCATACTCTAAGAACGCTGACTTTGCATCAGTTTCACAATGTTCTCTTTTAAGAGCTTCTTTTTCCTTTGGTGATGTATTAATGAATTGCTTAGCTGGACCTAGATCAGTTGCCAGGACCTAGCAATGGCCAGGTGAAATCCCCTTCTGTGGTAGTCTTTCAGTGTCACCTTGAGGAGTTCAGTGTCTTTCCCACTTATTCTAACCTCACAGGATTGGAGAGAAAACACTGGCAAATCTTCAGATTTCAAGTGGCGGATACATTTGTATATACACACAGCTGGCTGCATACATATTCATATCACTACTCAATGTTACATGATAAAAAGTACCCTGAAATACCTGAAGTGGATAGATTTCTTGAAATAATTGCTGTTTGTGTCTTAGATGATACCCTCAGTTTTACTGGTAGATTAGTTGCAATGCACTGTACATATGGTATATAGGTACAGAATTAGGGCATAACAACATATGAATTAAAGGAGTGGAAAAAAAAAAGGAGCTACAGCATTTCACAAGCTTTACCAGTTCAATTTGATCAGATTACTGACAAAGTCTGGTCGTAGCTATCAGTACTTACCTAGAAATTCATACCATATCCCTGTAGGAGAACGTGGGTTGCTGTTAAACAACGAGGAGAGCTACTTCTATTTTATTTAATCTTTTTAAAATAAATCTTCATAGAAAGCTATTAAGCAAGAATTCTTTGTTGTTCTTTAAACTTTAATCCTTTTATGTTTTTTCCAGCTAATATTTTTTACTTTTGCGTAAAGCAACAATTCAGTTTTGCAAGTGGAGAAGTGCAGCATTTTTTAATCTGGGACATAGAAAATGGAAATCCAGCATTTGTTAATTCCAGCTAAGAATGTCTTTGCAGAGGTGGTCAAATGACTCTGAACTAGTTACGCTAATGCATTTAGAAGCATAACCACTCATTATATCAGTTTTGATGACTCAGGGAAAGAAAAGTGTTCTTAACTTGCCTAATGGGATTTTTGGCCATCTTCCCAATAGCTACCTAAAAATTGCTGAGGTGATTGCTCACTATTGATTTTAGCAATGGATTTAGCCATTGATTTCAGGAAGCCGGAGATGGCAGATGGACCAGCACAATGGAATGCAAACAGTATTACAAGGAGAAAAAGATTGTTGTGAAGATTTCTGTTGAATGTCCACTAATTTCCTAGGTTCCGATTAGTTTTGAATAGCACTGTGCATGTCTCGTAAGCAGGGAGGTAGCAGCAATACAGCAAACCACACTGTCTTGTCAGTAAATGGCACCTTGTTGCTTCAAACTGTCAAGAAATGTCACTA
>JBCJKH010041775.1:0-10161 GCA_039877255.1 Loriculus beryllinus | reverse complement strand
CTCCAAGCCCCATCCATCCTGGCCTTGAACACTGGATTTAAAAGCAGATATCTGAATTTGTAGCTTATCTTGGGGGCTAAAACATGGGAGGTTTGTCACTCCCACTGACTACAAAGCTGCATTTGCATGCATAGTTTTTAATATTCTTTATTTAGGACAAATTCAGAGGGGTACCATATTTACATACCTTTTCTTTCACCGAAATCTTCTTATGATCCAGTTCTGTTAGTTTGAGCAACATGCAAATCACTGAGAGCCAATAATCTGCTTGCTCCTGAAGGACAAAGTTTCCACTTTGACATAAAGTACCTAACTTCATCAGTCTAATATTTCATCTCAATCAGTTGAAATTGAATTGGCCTTAATACACTGCAACATAAAGAGCTCTTTACCTTGAAGGATGTCAATACACTATAAATTCACACCCTACCACAAGCTTAGCTTCTGCAGCAAGAGTTAATAGTTGTTCAAAGTCTCCAACTATGTTGTTCTAAAGGTCAAGATGGGAACTTAAAATTCACCACCACATCCACTAGAACAACAAGAAAGACTGTTGGAGAATTAGAAGTGTTATCTATGCTGGGATTATAGAATCATAGAATTGTTAGGGTTGGAAAGGATCTTCAGATCATTCAGTTCCAACCCCCTGCAGGTACACCTCACGCTAGACCATGTCACCCAAGGCTCTGTCCAACCTGGCCTTGAGCACTGCTGAGGGTGGAGCATTCACCACTTCTCTGGGCACCCTGTGCCAGCGCCTCAGCACCCTCACAGGGAAGAGCTTCTGCCTTATCTCAACCTGAACTTCCTCTGTTTCAGTTTGAACCCATCACCCCTTGCCCTATCACTGCAGTCCCTGATGAAGAGCCCCTCTCCAGCATCCTTGTAGCCCCCTTCAGACACTGGAAGCTGCTCTGAGGTCTCCACGCAGCTTCTCTTCCCCAGGCTGAACAGCCCCAACTTTCTCAGTTAGGTCGCACGCCTCCTGCTTGCTCTGGTTATTTGCTTTGTGGAGATCCCATGGACTTGTAACTTTTTACTTGTCAGGAAGAAATCTGAACTCTTCACCCTGTCCTGGGTTTTGGCAAGCACATTTGCTCTTTATACTGCTTTCCTTTTAGATACAGAGATACCAACTAAAGCCAAAGCAGCTGCACTGCTGGCCTCTGCCTCATCAGCAAGATGAACCACACTGTTGTGGTCCACCACTGCCTTTAATCCAGGGGTCCAGTTCTTCCTCATCATCATAACTGCAGACTCACAGAGAAGATCTAGTCAATTAACAGCATTTCTATTGCAATTGTTAACACCATTTCAAACCCACACCATCAATGGGGAGAACATTATAACCATCACCTACAAGACCTTTTGGAGACCATCCCATGGCTTCATAGTGAGAATGGCTATGATGTCCTTGTCATATCACTGTCATCCTCAGCAGGATTTGATTTGAAGACCCAGAACATCAAGGTCTGTGACCATTCTCTAGCAGTCTACTGCTTCCAGCCCTGTTTACAGGAATAACCATTTGCAGGAGATGGGGGCTTTCTGCTCAGCATGTTATGATCAGTGTACTGATGTATTTTGTGGCCCTGTCAAGCAAAGGAAGCACACGGGAACAAGGATTGCTGGAATGAGAGGGAGAAGAGAGCTGTAGGCCCATATCTCCCAGAAAATTCTCCATTTGTGCAAGACAGATTAAAGACAGGAATGGATCCACCTGCTATTGTATAAATATATTGAAAATGAAGCTGCAGAGGTATACGTGAATAAAACAACAACGTGGCTTCTTTGTTCAAATCTTATCTAAACGCCCCTTTTGAAGAACCAGAAGCCAACATGCCACTGAAATCCAGGGGCAGCCTTGGGCCCTAAATCACCTCAACACTAAAACCAACATGACCACCCAAAAAAATCCCACAAAGCAACCCAAAAAAGACACAAAGAAGAAGCAAGCAACCAAAAACCAGGACAATTGCCTCCTCACTAATCCCACACAAGGAGTTCTAATGCACAGGGAGGTGTTCATGGGGAACACCAGGAGTGACCATTGCTGCACGCTGGTCCTCTCCCACCCCACCTTGTGTTCCAGGCACTGTGGGGAAGGGGAGCTGGAGGACAGATGGGTACGGAAGCCTCCTTGCCATGGCCAGTGGATGCCTCAGCCCAGCGATGCCTTTTGATCACACAGAAAACATTTTCACTAAACATCAGAATCAGGTTCCTGAAGCGCGGTTGCTAATAAAAGACCTGCTTTCCCCTGGGCTTTGTCAGCTCCACACTTCAAAGCTCATTTTACACGCAGGCCAATGCTGTGTTTTAAAAAGCAAATGTTAACATGAGCTCTTGGGCCAGCTGAATAAAAGTATCAGAAGCCCCCTCCTCTTCCCTCTCCATCAAATTAAACCCCAAACACGTCTATTTGAGATGTTGTGGTCCCTTCCAACCCAAAATATTCTATGACAGAGCCACAGGAGATGTTGGAAGGGGGAGGTAGGAATGCACCCATAGAATGGGATCTTCTTCCACAACTGCAAAATAGAAAACAAACCCAGCTGACACACACCAAAGACTAGGATGTAATAATCAATGTGCCCAGAGGGTCTGACTCCCTCACTTCTTTTCTATCAGACAAAGGTTGATGCTGCTACAGGCAATCTGAGACAGACATGCTGGAGCTGGAGACTGCAGCCCAGAAAGGTGACGGGCTTGAGATGCCCATTTGCTGATCTCCATTTATCTCGTACGTTGCTCTGCAGGGGCCGTTGTAACACTGTTCTTCATAAGCTCTCCAGCTGCTCCTGTACATGGTGAGACAACATGGGCCTGACAGACCAGCATAAGTACAGTGGTCCAAAAGCACCTCAAACCCTTCGCTGTGGGGTTCCACACTTATGAGAACACATAGGCAGCCTACATCCGGCCACATCTTCCATCCCTGGCCAGAAAGAAACTGCTTTATCCTCTCACAGGAGAGGAATACTTTAACCCTCTCTTTCAACATCACTTGTCTTAGGACGAAGCCCAAGTCCCCACGAAACCAGGCTTTTAGCTGAAACACAACATTAGCACTGTGAAGTTCACCTTTGGTTTCCTTGCCTGGAGTTTTTGGAGGTTGTCTCCTGATCACACTCCCACCAAGGTCAGCACCTCCATGAAGGTGTCCTGCAAGAAGATGCTGGCCCCATCAAGCTGTGTCAAGAGGACCTGGCTCTCAGCTTCCATGTCATTGGTGGTGGAGAGGTGCTTCTGGCTCCATGATCCACAAGGTGAAGACAAGCCAAGGTGAAGATACCTGATGTAGGGCTGCAATGCTGCAGGCAGCAGCACAGGCCAAGCAAGACTGGCTGACTATGCACATGAAGAGCCCGGCTCCTCCTGCAACCAGAGGACAAACCCCTCCCAGCATTAAATCAGAGCATGTAAATTGGGTGCTGTGTGCTGGTAGGGATAAATTGTGAGAGATGCAGGGTCTCAAGCAAGGGACAGCTCCTGAACCCATGAATTTGAAGAAAAATTAGAAGGAAGATATATTATTTCTAGTCCTGTGGACAGTTAATTGCAATGATATATGTGTATATTAAGGTTATATTTATTGTAATTGCTGAATAATTTCTATCACCGTGCTGTTGACAGAAACTGCATAAAGAAATGAGAATGATTTTTAATTATTTTAAGTGCTTTGAATGCTTGAGAAATATTTTTAAGATATAGTGAAAGGCTCTAAATCTAATTGCAACACTAAGTTCCAGAAAGCTCTGTTTGAGCTAATGCTTTTTCCTAGCAATTAGAAAAGGGTTGATTATGCAATTACACTGAGGTATAACATTTTTGCAACCAAGATAATTTTATGTTTAAAAATAATCAGAAAACACAAGACATGAGAAGTGGTTCTATCCGGGGAGTTTCTATCATTTTATCCAGGCATTTGTTGTAGCTCCAGTGTAGGTCTCGCAACACAAAAGGTGGGGTGAAGTGGGGAAAAAGAAGGAAGGAAAAGAGTCAGGATGATCAATGAGTGCATTGCAATTCTCCTAAGAAAGGATCATCCCAGTCTCCATCAGAGAAGCGTGCAGTTAAGGTTCATTTCAAATAGAAGAATAATCTCACACACGAGAGTAAGAAGATTAAAAATCAAAAGACAGAATAAAAATTCTTACTGTCATTTTGTTTTCCAAATCTCATGATTTAAAGATTATGATTTAGTGGCTGGTGGAGATTTTTTTGCTTTCTTTTTCTCCATCTCCATTTCCTGAGCTGACAACGTTATAGCTTTGGAGCAGCAACCAAAACCTCTTTGGAAAAGACAGTCTTTACACAAAGGTCAGGGCCAAATTCCCTCACTCAGACATCCAAGAATCTGCCCTGGCACAACCTGATGTCTTGTGGGAATCAAGCTGGTCTCAGCCCCAGGTAACCACAGAAGCCTGGAACAAGAAAGGCAAAGGAAGCATTTGTGTTGAGGTCCAAAGGAAGGAAGTCTCTAAGTCACCTTGCAGCAGGTATACTCATTCCAGGAGCTGGCAGGTCATAGAATCATAGAATGGTTTTGACTGGAAGGAACCTTGAAGATCATCCAGTTCCAACTTTCCCGTCTTTTACTTTAGTCTTCCTGCTTGGACCAGAGCTTCAGCAGACGCAGTGGGCCAGGCTGCCCAGCCTGTCCAAAAGCGCAGCTTTGAAAAGGCTCATTTAGATAATTATAAGCAGCTAGAATTTGAACTGTTAAGATTTATCAGTGGCTTAGGAAATCACAGATGAGAACTCAAAAACCACACTATCACTCACCAGTCATAAATGTTTCTCTCTCAAAAATGAAAACCTTATGTAAAGGAGCATTCATTACCATCCATCACGCTACTTCTGCAGAGTCAGCCTTCACTCTATCCTGGGCTGGCCCGATCCCAGACATACAGCCCTTTATCACTTGTTTTGAAATGAGCAAATTCTCCCTAAAGTTTTATCCCATGTTGACTTCCTTTGCTCATTTACACCAACTGCATCTCCACTGAATTCCATAACATTATTGCTGTCGAATTCCACAAAGAGGAGTGAGCTTCAAGATTGCAAAGCCAAAGGATGGGATCTCCAAGGGAGTCTGGGAGTCTCAGGTCTACTTTACTGAAAGATGCAGAGAAAGATGATAAAATCCTTAAGCAACTATTTAAACACTGAAGCTCAGGAGATGCCATTGACTTCAGTGGTGAAGACTGGAAACCAACACTGGGCTCCTCTCCAGAACTGCCTTTAGGCTGGCAACCACTTGAATCTCCTGGCCATCACCATGCTGGAGGCATAGACAGCACTTCCTTAAACAACCATCAGCTGAGGGCTGCAGAGTTATGCAGTTATGCAGAGACCACAGGATGCCTCCAGACTCCATCAGAGCATCCCTTGGCATTCCAGATTGCTAAATAAGAGCACTGCTTGTCCAGTGGTGTGGTACTGGTCAGGTCTTGCAACTGCTGACACAAGAATCCCTGCTCTGGAATTCATGTGGGAGGTGTAGAAGTGGCTACCAATTCCGGTCACTTTTGTTTGTTGTAATTTACAGGTTTAAATATTTATCCACTTGGTGGGTTATTGTGGTGCTCAAGGAAAGAATATGTTGATTCACCAGAATAAAATCCCTGGCATTTGAAAATCTAGTTATTAAACACTATATCCAGATTTTCATGCCTTCCCGTGATATAATCAGCTTTAGAAATAGGCAGACGTTGTTACCATGGTCCATGGCCAATGCTCAGGCTGTTAAAGCTGGGTAGGATAGGACCAACTTGTGTTGACCCCTTTTTGCCTTGCGGAAGTCATTTCTTACCCCTTTATGCTCAGAGATGTGACCAGCTATGAAAAGACCCAGGCAATTCCTGTTGCAAGCAAATCAGCTGGGTAACTGGATGAAGTTGTGCTGGCAGAAGTGCCTGGAGGTACAAGGCAGGGACAGACCAGCAGATGTCAATTTACATGAAAGCATTGGACTGTGAGGAAAACAAGGTGGAGGAGAGCTAGCGTGAGCATGAGGCCAAGGGGAAGGGTCATGCAGGGCTTAAAGGGGACAGCCAGGAAGTAAAGCAAAGAAGAAAAGTGGAGGGAATCAGAAGGAAGTGAAATGTGGAAAGCAAAATGTTCAATGCAATAAAATGCAATGAGCCAGCTGTGTTTTCCACTGGCGCATGGGTAAACTGAAAGTAGCTGTGCTGACACCACTTCAGTCAGAAGGCATGGACCTGGGGTTGGTGGGATCAAACTCAGGATTTGTTTTAACGTAGCACCAGCTGCCTTGGATCATAGAATCGCAGACTGGTTTGAGTTGGAAGCTCTTCTAGTTCCAACATCCTGTCATGGGCAGGGATGCCTTCCACTAGACCAGGTTGCTCAAATAAAATATGGATATATGGATATATATAAGGATATATACCTTCTATGCCAGTGCAACACAATTTAAGTGCCATCACCAATTAAATCCAAACAATTTCACTTATTGACCCCAGGGAAAACTGCAATGCAAGGAGCAGCCTGCACACACTCAAGAACCAGGCTGGACCAGATGCACAGCTTCCCTGATGGAGACAAGCACTCAGGAATCTGCTCAACACAGACTGAAGTTTGAAATTCCAGGATTAAATCATGTGTGGCCTCCAAAGTGGCTGTTGTTTACAGATGGAAAACAAAAATCACAAGCAATGCTTCTGCTATCCATCTGCACCGCAGGATTTAGGGTTAGATGGCATCTTTTCACCTTCAGATGGTTGCTGAGATGTCCTGTTTTCCTATATCAGGTTTTCTTATGCACATTTTGTTAGGGAATCCAATCATATACTTTTGATTTTTCAAATACAACAAGACCAGAGAGGCTTTATAGAGAACACAATGTTCCAATGAGCTCTTGAAATTAAGTATGGGACTGACCTGAACAGCATCTGGAAATGCTGGCGATGAAAAACATTTGCAAGCAAAGGCATGATGAATCAGGCAGTTTAAATTACTCCAACCTTATCTGAATGAAGGTCTGAAGAAGAGTTAGGAGAACTTATTTTAACAAATTGGAACAGATTGCCAAGGGATGCGGCAGCTTTTCCATCACTTCATACCTTTCAAAGAAGATTGAATTTTATATATACATACACACATTTTCATTCCAGGTCAACCAGAAGTTACTGGGATGGATGTAAAACTGAGTGAAGGCCTGTGACTTCAGTTGCACAAGAAGTTAGCCTGGGTTGTAACATTAATCTGTCTGCTTCTCCTAAAAAACTATGGTGAACTAACAGCATCATTTGGAATAGAAAGAAAAAAAGCCTTCATTTTAATTATAACAGCAACTCAGCCTACGAACCTATTGAAATCCAAGACAAAAGTAACAGCTTTTATATACATCAAATAAGACTTTGCGACTACTGAAGTTTCAATAATATTTCATTGCAACCTTAAATAAACTATGGTTATGCTCAATCACTGTTTTAAAAAGCTATTTTTATCTTTATCTGATAAAGAACATGAGCCAAACCAGAGCCTGAAAGCTCCCAGGGATTTTTACAATGAATTCCTCTGAAAAATAACACCTATTTTCCATAGAGGAAGAAAGAGGATTTCTCTGTAATGTATTAGAGCATTTTCCTAACACCAAATTCAATATTAGGGTATTTCTAGAACATTTTCCATATTTGCCCCGTTTGAAGTTTTTACACCGGAGTTTTATGTTTCATGATCGTGCTCTGTCAGTGTCCAGCAGCCTTGGGTGGCTCTGGCACTCAGCACTACAGCTCTGCACAGCAGCTACAGCATCACAAGGGTCACCACGAATCGTAAACAGTTTTACAGAGCATAAAATTTAACAAGGAATATGATGGCAAATATAAAAATTAACTACGGGAGCGCTCCATCATTAGACAGGGATCAAGGAACAAGCTGCAAAGCTGGCACTGGACCAGGAAGCTGACACAATAACTGAGGGTGACCAGTTTACTCTGCCTGACCTCGTGTGCCACGTTGGCTTTGGGCTGCACAGGCGTTCTCTGCCTCGTGTCTCTGCAAGCACACAGCACGCAGTAGCTGCTGGTTCTGTTTGTAGAAAAGCTCAGGCTGCCATGAAGCAAATCATCACATTTTATTGAAACAGAAAATCGGCACATGTAAACTTCTCCTGTGCTCCCTGCCATTGAAAACCTGCTATAAATTCTGTCACTGGGACGCAAATAGGTGAGGAGAAATAAAGAAACTGCATTTCTTCTACTGCCTGATCAGTTCAAGATCCAAATCATTTGGAAAACTATAGCCCATATTTATTTAGATAACAAATATTCAGCTCTCCAGAACAAGTACTCAGCCCACTCTGCAAGAAGACAGAGCTCCATTATCTGCAGTGCTTGAAATGGCACATCTTGACCCAACAAAGAGCTGCACAACGTGAGATGACTGAGAAGGAAAGCATTAGGCTGGGGGACAACATCATAAAGTGGCTGACATGGTAGAAAAACCAAGATTTGCCTGAATGGATAGCCTCATACCCAGGCTGAGATCCACAAGTCAGGAAACCATAAGGAAAGAATGGGAAAGTAGCATGACAGGCGGGGGTAAGGGTCCAGAGAAAAGACATAAAAATGATCAGAGTGCTGAGGAACCTCTGCTATGGAGACAAGCTGAGAGCTGGGAGAAGAGAGGGCTCCAGGGTGACCTTAATGCTGTGTGCTGCACTCTACTAAATTTCTCCTCTGCAGCCAACCTCACTGTAACTCTTCCATAGTGAAGAAAAAAAAACCTTACATATTTTTAATTAATCAAAATGTTAAGTTTGGGAGTCCAAATACTAAAGCTATGAGGATCTTTCCATAGGAAAGTGGAGACCTCAGAAAGCTGAGATCACAAAGACACTGGCTCAAGAGACACCTGTATCAAAAGACCATTTTCCAGGCTCCTGGCAAGGAGGTATTGCTAAGACTTTCTAACTCCCAGACCATGAACCTACTGCAGTGAGAATTGGCCTCTGCAGAAGACAGAGTGCTCTCTTCATGCATTAGCATTCAATACTGATATAACAATTTTTTATACCATGTTTTCCATATGACTTTGTTCTGAGGGTCATATCTCTAAGATATGCTAGTGGATACTGGGAGTCATCCCACGAAAAGCAAAGTCTTATCAGTGGAAGGCAGAGGCAAGCGAAAGCAGAGGAGAAATGCTCACGCTGCTGTCCTCTTCTGAAACCAAATAAAGAGATTTATCAGGAGGAAGAAAAGCAATAGCATCTCTAATAGTCTGAGAAAGCTCTAACTCACCGTGATACCTGACCACAGCACTAAGATGAGCAGTGCTGCCACTGTACTCAGTTTCACTGGGGCTGAAAGGATTTGCCAAGACAAACCCAGGAATCCTGAGAGTAACAGGAAAATCAGCCTTGGCTCTTCCTATAGGGAAGATTCCTCCCTTTCTCCTTGGTACTACAAGCTGCTCTCCCACATTGTAATAGCATTCTCTCTGCCTCATGCTGCCTTCCCAGTTTTATATGTGCAAAGCACTGTACATACCATTTATCCTTGACATCGATATATTCACTTTTTCTACACTACATGCGTGCATACATGTATAACCACGTTTCCCTGAGACTGTGAAAATTCTCTCTTGCCATGGCCAAGAAGCCAAAGAAACCTTCTACCCAGGAAGCCCTGATTCTATGATTTGTAACAAGTGTACATGGGCAAGGGCTCCTGACAGCAAAGGTATGTGAAAGAAAGACCTGCAGGACGCTGCCATGCACAGCCTGATCCTGGGAAGGAGGCCAGAGCTGCCCACATGTTGCTACCTGGGGATCCATCTCCTCACCTCAGCACAGGGCCAGGGCAGAAAGAAACCTGCTTATGGCAGGGGGTTTGGAACTGGATGATCTTAAGGTCCTTCCAAACTCTAACGATTCTATGATTCTGTGATTCCATGAAACGCTCATTCCTCTACACCTCAGCTGATGGAGCAAGCACCAACAACCTGACAAGGATCAAAGCCCTTTCACACTCTTGTGGGCATCTCTGCAGCCCAGTGTGTGTCAATGTGTGCGTCCAGGAGATTATCCAGCACAGTAAATACATCCTCAGTTAGCCCCACTGAGCCATCACGATGCAATGTGCCAGATGCATTTTCCTCTTCAGAAGCACTAAGCTGCTGGGAGAT